>JAQMYF010000026.1:2475725-2486933 GCA_030014195.1 Neosilurus mollespiculum
TTATATGATGTTCGAGACCTGCTCTAAACATGAGTATTGCACTTAAAGAGTAATATTGCACTGTCCAGGAAGATGGTCTCAATGATGGTTATTCAGTCAGTGTGTGACAGTGGTGGGGTTGTACATTTAACAGATTGTGGGTAAAAGTTGTTCTTGAGTCTGTTAGTTTTTGTTTTTAGTGTTCTGTACCTTTTTCCAGAGGGGAGAGGGGAGAAAAGGGGATGTCCAGGGTGTGTGGGGTCCCTGATAATTCCACTGGCTCTCCTCTGAAGTCTGCCAGTGTAAATATCACTGAGGGGGGAAGGGGGTGTAGTTCCAATTACCCACTCTGCCATCCTCACCACCTGCTGCAGGGCCTTCCTGTCCTCTGCAGTACAGCTGTTGAACCACACTGTACAGCAGAAGGTCAGGAGGCTCTCGATGGTGGAGCGGTAAAAGTTTGTCAGTAGGGGTTGGGGTAGGCGGGCTTGTCCGAGCTTTCTGAGGAAGCACACCCTTTGTTGTGCCTTCCTCACCTGGTGAGAGATGTTTGTGGTCCAGGTGAAGTCAGCAGAGATGTGAAACTTGAAGCACTCCACCCTCTCTTCTTCCTGTCCATCAATATAGAGGGCAGAGAGTCATTTTGTTTAGATCTCCTTTGTCTTGGGTGTGTTAATGTCCAGGTGATTGTTATCGCACCATCACTGCAGATGCCAGACCTCCTTCTTGTAGGCAGACTCAATATTATCTGTTATCAGCCCTATGAAGGTGGTGTCATCATCGAATCTGACAATGGTGTTGCTGATGTGAATGGGAGAACAGTCATGTGTAGACAGGGAGAAGAGAAGGGAGCTGAGGACACACCCCTGTGGTGTTCTGGTGTAGGAAGGACATATCCTAATTACAGTCGGATTCCCAAATGCAATTCGTCATTGAGCAGTCTGTTGGTGTGTGAGCTGTAAAACATATTTCTGACATTTCCTGCTTTTTTGTACACAGGGCGGGACAAAGGAAGTACAGCTTGGGAAGACCGGATCAGAAGGATCTGAGTGAGAATCTGGCTGCTACTCAGGGACTGGCACATATGGTGATGGAATGCACACGTTTGTTCCAGGTACTGAAGTGGAATAGTTTGAATTTTACATTTCTCCACCATTGGTAGGAGGGTTGCTTTAACATTTGCCGGGCCTCTTAATCCCACAGCCTGTCTCAGCCGACTATGGGCGAAGGCGGGGTACACCCTGAACAGCTCGCCAGTCCATCATAGGGCCAACACATACACCCATTCACAATCACACACACACACACACACCTAGGGGCAATTTGGAAGAGTTAGACAGCCTAATGTGCATATCTTTGGACTGTAGGAGGAAACCGTTGTACCCAGAGGAAACCCACACAAGCATGAGGACAACATGCAAACTCCCTTGCTGAGCCCCAGTACTTGAACCCAGGGCCTTCTTGCTGTGAGGCAGATGTGCTAACCACTACACCACCTATGGGTATGGGTAATAATACTATAGAGTTCCCTATTTGCTATTATGGACATGGTGTTGTAGTGGTTGGCATATATGCCTCACAGCAAAAAGGCCCTTGGTTTGAGTCCTGGGGCTCAGCAAAGGAGATGCACATGAGGATAACTGGCTGTTCCAAATTTGCTCATTTAATCTGGATCTAATCAGACTTCATCAGTTTGTTATTAGATACCTTCTGCTACTGATAGCAAATTCATATTGTCATGAATTTCCTATATGATGGTGATCCAACTTATTCAGACTGTACACGTCTACGGGGGCTGTGTTGTCTTTTTTAAATGAGTATTTTACTTCAGCATCAATTACCACCCCAATAAATGGTCATTAGATCTCACTGGGCCACTCCATTACTGAATCGCATCCTCTAATGAATCTCAAATGAACCAGGTTCAAAACTTAAGGCTGCATTTCAAAAAAAGAAACTCAAGGTCAATGGAATGCTGCAGCCTCTGAGTTTACATGACATATTTAGCATTTTGCTAAGTAGAATAAATATATGACTATATAAGGCATTATAAACCAATACAGTACATTCAGAAGTTTATAGTATATTGGCATGATGTGGTAAAACTACTAATACACTTTTTATTAACATGGTTTTTTTATTAGAGAGATTTCTGATTTAAAAAAAAAAAACATCTCCAGCACTGCACTTTTCTCTGCTTAGGTAGGGAGGAGGCTAGATTAAAAACCAATATTCCACTCATTCATCTGTAGCATATACATTAATAATGTTTAAGGCAGCAGTAATGTACTGAACTTCTGATGTCTTTGGTGTACATTAAACATACCATGTTAAATTGAGCGAAGCCAACATGAGCGAATATTAGGATAAAATATCATCCACATACTGCAAAGTGGAGGCTTATTAATTAACAAATAATGCTAATCAGACAATGCTAGAATTATTAGCACCTTTAAGTTTACATAATTTACACCCTTGGGACATTGAGGATGATAAAATCCAGCTGTATCATCCTATTAAATAAGTGAAAATGGCATGTTCGCATGTATGGACATTGTTTTTTAGGTAGACAGACATTTATTCTACTCTAATGACATTATACATATTATGTCATTACTGCTGGATATCTGCGGTGTCTAGTGGCTACGGATGTCAAGTTTATGACATACCTATACGCATTACTTAAAACATACAAATGACAGTAAAAAAAAGTACTGAGCATCCTATGATGACAGAAAAGGTAATACAGTCATAAATTGAACATAATACAGCATAAAACTATTGCAGTAAGTGAATTAACAATGTAACAATGATGTACTTTGGCCGTTGAGGACATACTAAGAGTGTACAGAGATCACGTGTTTTGGGTGAACGTATTGGACGTACGATATACACATACAACGGACATACAATGAGTATGCTTTTTTGGCAACCATTTCCAACCTCCGAGACCACATTCTTTAAAAACATGGTGAAATGTGGTCAAAACTACGAACAAACATGTTCAAGATACCACTAGCTGCTAAAACAGCCATAAAAAATTAACCATCTTTTACAAGGAGTGAGAAATCCATCAAATATTCTGACAGTGGGTTAAAAATTTCAAACTGTAGTCTCAGTGATATTAATGTCCAGTTGACTCGCCATCACTTTCAGAGTCAGAGGTTCATTGTACAGTTCACACTACGTAACTTGGTGTCTGGTAATCAGTAAGCTGTTGTGGGTGTTTCATCAAAAACAACTTTTACAGGAAGTACAATACGATGCACAAAACCAGGGGGAAAAAGTAAGTGTGGCATGTTGGTGCAATAAAAACTAACCTTGACTCCCAAGCTGAACACAAACGATGACTACAAAGCGATAATAAAGCGACACAATGTTCCACAGAGATGCAGTGCGTATTCATCAATGGTCCTAAAAGGGGAATATTATGATGAATAGGTGCAAATTTGACCAAAGTACAACGAGCACATTCATACAAAAAGTGTCCCAAAACTATTTATCAAATTTCATGGATTTAATTAGTGAAGTTTATGAACTGCTTTTCGTTGGTTGCTCTTGTTTTAAAAGCAACAACTTGTTTTAAGAGAGTTATTTTCTTGAATATTAAAAAGAAATTACAAGAGTTTGATGACTTCTTTGGACCTTGCAATCCATTTAGTGGAAAATATTAAACTTATCAAAAAACTTGAACCTTTACCGATGGGTCTTGGGGTACTGGAACATCTTAGAGATTTCCTAGGTCTGTTACCCGACTGGTGACTCATTCATTCATCCTTTTGCCGAAATGCTTAATTCTACTAAAGTCACGCGGAGGCTGAAGCCTATCTCAGCAGACTCTGGGCAAAGGTGGGGTGCACCCTGAACAACTCACTAGTCCACTACAGGATCAGCACTCACACAACCACTCACACCTTGGGGCAATTTGGAACAGCTAATTAGCTTCATGTGCATGTCTTTGGACTGTCGGAGGAAATCTGGCACTCGGACTCAGGACCTAACTATGAGGAGGACATGCTACCCACTACATCATGGTGCTGCCCCTGTGACTTTACTCTGTCTTTCCATTGGCTGGATTGCAAATTGTTTTATTCTTCATATTTAATCCCTGTTTGAGGAGCCAATAATTCTGGAGATGGATAAAAACATCTGCTAAATGCCCTGAGGATAAATGAGATTACTGTAACTAATTAATGGCTTCTATAAAGGTCATGGACCTACATATATATAATACTGAAGTATGGTATTTTTACAGTTGTTTTTTTTTTTGTATAATTACTGTATCACCCACCAATCAGATAAAATCTCACTTTCATCCAGATGCCACGTTTCTGGGACGAAAGGAATCCCAGCACCTTTAACGAAGACGCCCTGAACCTGGATGGAGGCTCTGCTTTAACTGCAAACGAGACTAATCTAGCAGACCACGCCCGTCTAGACTTATCAGTCAAGCAGCTTCTCCGGGAGGCAAGGGAGAAAACCAAAAGCTGGGTAATCTGCTCCACCTCTGATCACGTGGACGTGGCATTTAAAAAGGTGAGTGGTCACATGGCATCAGCTTAAAGTCATGCTGGCGAATAAGCGGACACGTTCGACAGAAAGACAGACTGGGTTTCGGTGATGAAGACGGTGATGTTTGTTGCAGGCGGAGGATGGTTACCCGTTGCCGTTGTGGAGGGGGACAGTGGAAGTGGACGCCCCACAGAAAGACGTTTTTCAACGTGTCCTAAGAGAACATGACCGGTGGCAGAGCGACCTCCAGCATAGTGAGGTGGAGACCTTGGACAAGGATTTTGAGGTCTACCAGTACACCCTGCAGGCAGTGGGCACAAGACCACCACTGCAACATCTGCTTTTGAGGTAATGAGCTAGTCTTGACTCAGTGGTTATGCCTTTGGGTTACTGATCAGAAGGTTGTGAGTTCAAATCCCAATACTGCCAAAGAAAGCTGCTATGACTGTGAACAATCTATCTAGAGTCGGCTGAGATAGGCTTCAGTCCCGCTGTGACCCTAATAGGATTAGGCGATTCAGCAGATTAATGAATGAAACTTTTAAATCAACACTTTGCACAAACTGTTATTAATTAGGAAGCGTGAGGTTCAGAAGATAAATAATTATCCTTTGACTAGCCAGATGACTAACTTTTCAAACTACAGTCTTCATTAACACTGTGGATCAGTGAGCGTTGATGCTATTGTTATTCCACACACACACACGGTTATTCGACACTGTACAGCTTTTGATCTTTTTGACCCCTTTACCTGCAGGACATGGCAGTCTGATCCTTCATCAGGGCCTCTGTTCGTCGCAGCCACTTCAGTCAACCACACTGACGTACCCGACACCGGGGTTACAGCCCAAGTGATGTGCTGTATGTTCTTGGTGGAGCCGACAGGGCCGAAAAAGTCACGACTCACACACTTTTGTCGCATAGATTCCAGGTGAGCATCACTGATGTACAAGGGAGAAAATGTGGGGAAGATTAGGTGAAAAATAATAATACTTATAGCTGCAAGCAGCGATTCCCGGGGTCCAAGCCAAGAGACTAATGAGTATGAGTGGTGATGAAGAGGAGTGATGTTACAGAGAGGGGTTGGAATCTGGGAAGATGATAAGGAGGATGTTAAGTAGCAAGCAGCAATTCCTGGGCTCCAAGCACTGAGATTAATAAAGAGCACCGGCAGGAATGAAGAGGAGATGATGAAGAGGAAGAAGTAATGATGTCACAGAGTGGCTTTTTACCATAAAAGGAAAAAAATTGGCAGAAGAAGAAAAACAGAAACAAGAGGGGTTCCACCGTTGATGTTTGGACCCCTAATCGTAATAATAAATCCCAGAGGACGTTCTTGAGTATTATCTTTGGGGATCAATTTGTTCCCTGCATAACTCGTTCGATGCTACGGCTCTGGCAGCAGAGTACAATCAATAAAATCTAAGGACAAAAAAAAAAAGGACACTGAGAGAATTGAGGCGCACACCAGAGGCGTAGGAGAGAAAAAAAAACATGCAGAGCAATCATTTGAAAATATTACGCTACCTCTTTTGACTGGCATGTACCTTCGATCTGACAGGTTTAGGGATGAACGCCAAGAAGGAAGGAAAGATGGTTATATATGTACCTCGAGATCGAATTCTACAGTTTACTGCTGAAGCAAAATTGAAGAAAAAATCTGCTCTAGCGCAACATGTTAATTAAATTCATCACAACCGTTAAGTTAATTACAACCATGACACCGAATTCCACTCGCGCTTATTATTCCTTCCTCTTATTAAAACCCTTAAAAAACCACAGCCAGAATGTGGTAAGTCGAAAATTTGTTGACATTAATTTAAGCCAATGGCAGCTTCTCATGTTTATTTGTTCCTTTTAAGTCTGCTTAACATTGTCTGCGAGCCTAATGGGGCCGATCTCATTAGCGAAGGAGGAAATTGAAAGTAAACTAGTCTTTGTGTGAGGCTCTCACGGCCCATAAATCTCAGAAGAGCAGAAAATAACTGCTCGGTACAGAGCAGCAAATAACTGCCTTTCTTTTTTCAGGGGCCGATCTCTGGAGTGGCACAATAAAATTGGTGGGCACCTGCTTTCATCCACCCTGGTGGCAATTAAAGACTCCTTTAAGCCCAAGACGAAAGACGTGAAGCTCTGAAGGGACGCCAGGGAGTGATTCCGTGCAACCTTGAACTGATTCTCAAGAACAAAAGGATATAAATATAAATTTTTATATATATATATATATCTATATTAGTATATATTGATGTGCAGGTGGTACACAGGATTTCAGGTGTTTCTCGGAGCGTTTGTAAAGCAGAGACGATTCCGTTTGACGAAGAAGAAGAGCAAGCGTATGACGAGATGTTCCAGGACAGTCGGTCGACTTGGCTTATCAAGACTGACAAGGGAGAATGTCGGAGTAATGAAATGTCTTATCCTATTTGAGGGACCGTTTCACAAGCTAACACACTGCGAAGGTTGTCTCAGACACCCGCAGTGTTCAAAAACCATTCGAGGGACGACTGGGTGACAACCTGAAAATCTACTTCTTTGGAGAGTCAGCCATGATGGTGTTTGATGTGGAGACACCACATGTGCAGTACAGGTGCAGTACCTCGGTAGCAGCAGGTCTTTATAGATGCTGGTAAATCAGAACAGCATTCAGAAAAACAAAACAAAAAGTAAGAGGGTAAATCACGTTTCTGCCAGAAATGTAACTTTCATTGTTATTTTATGTCTTACTTCTTGTTGACTTTCTTTTGTCGCAATTAATGCTTTTTTTTTTTTTTTTTAGAAATCTAGCTTTATTTTTGTAGAAACAAAATTTAGACTCTGGTGAAATAAAAACAAGTCAGAATTCCAGGTTTTTTCCTTTCATTTACAATTTTATTCTCACATTGCTAACTTTCTTTGTCGCATTTTTTCCCCCCTCTGAATTCTGAGTTTATTTCAATCGACTTTTTTTTTTTGAGAATTCTACCTTTGTTTTTCAAGAAATGAATTTAAGTGAAAGAAACTCAGAATTTCAAGAAAAAAAATTGTTACAAAGTCAGAATTCCGCGAGAATTTTTCTCACAATTCCGTCTCAAAATCGTGGTTTATGAGAACAAAAGCCAGAATTGCGAGAAATAAACTCTGAATTGACCGCCGCTGTACTACCAACATGCAACATCTACAACGGTGAACAAATCAAAGTGACATCAATTTATATCTGTTAAATAGTAACGGACACTCCTACGAACGAGCCTCCGCTGGTTACGCCAAAGTGTAACAGTTGTACCGTAAGATTTCTGAGATTTCTCAGATTTGTTTGTAACCCTGTGACGTAACTGTTACGAGTATTACTGAACTGTAAGAGTTCAAAACCATTTTCAGAATTACAGACAGAGTTTATCTGAGACGGCGTGGATGTGATGTGCGTCTGGCAGGTTACAGTGGAAGTTAATGATGTTCACTAAACGCCAGATTTCAGATAAAATTGCGATATGAATATGTTTTGGTACATATTTAAAGATGTGTGATTTATTTTTTATTGAATTTACTGTAATAAATTTTTTAGGATGATTTAATATAATTTAATACAAGTGTATTAATGGACCCAGAAGAGACTATTTAAACATTGTGAAATCTTTAAAGATAACTTGGACTGGCTGTCATTTTAGTCATCATTCTTTTATGTATAAATAAATAAATTTTAATTGTAAAAATTTCTGTGAATAAAATTCATCCACAGCGCCGTCTCTGGCTCACAATCTAATTAGCATTAATATTACAAGTAATGGATCCTTTACTTTTTAACCAAAATTTCAAGTCCTGTTGCAGCTTGCTGGATGGAATGTGGGCGGAGCAAAATGTCGCGCATTTAACCATATATGGGGGCTATGACATATGATTATTAAATATGATATTCGTGTTAATGTAAGGGTTCGAATTTCACTCATTTACTCATTTGCTAAATCACTTAATCCTACTAGGGTTGCAGAGGGGGAGGAGCCTATCATAGCTGGACTCTGGGCGAAGGCGAGGTACTCTCACAATCATGGTGCCAGACCATCACGGGTCCAACACACACACACACACATTCACACTCACACCTAGGAGAAATTTGGAGCAGCCAATGTGCATGTCTTTCGATTGTGGGAGGAAACCGGAGGACGCGGAGGAACCCACCCACACAGGCACAGGACTAACATACAAACTCCACACGGAAACGCCTTCGCCATTCCAGCACTGTAAACCAACAAAAACATACACATACACACACACACACACACACACCTGTATATTTTTGAGTGATTACTCCCCACAGGCTACGCCAAGGTTAAAATCCAAAGTTCAACAACTCCAAGAAACGAAAGAGTCACTAATCTCCCTTTAAATTAATTCCCTATTGGTTAAAGCTCATGTAAAAATAACAAACACGTTCAAAAGCTGGAGTTAATAAAAAGATAAGCGAGAACAGCCCAAGATATTTACCTTCAGCTCCACCAAAGTAATCAGAGTCTTTCTCAAATCTATAATTTATATCGTACACTTATCACAAAGTGTCTAAAGAGCAAAGAATTAAAAGAGAGAGAGAGAAAGAGAGAGAGACAAAAGGTAAATTAAATCTGGTTAATTAATCTGTAAACTGATAATCAGGCCAAGGCAGGAAATTAATCATCCACACTTCATTCAGACCTGAAGAAAAGCTCGGGGTTTGTACTGTGTTTTTAAAAAATCCCATGTGGAAGCTGTAAACGTGTGAAATAGGATTTTCTTCTTGTTATTTCCAATAGAGAGCGTCTTAATCACATATTGCCGAATCTTACTTTCTCTTGAAACTGTAACGTCACAGAGGGGTATCGTGGGCGTCGGTGGGGGTTTAAGGCACGTTTTCAAAGAGAACTAAAATAAAATGATTAAGTGTTCATATAAACACTGAACATGGAAATACACGCCGTTGTTATAATTATACTGGGGCAATTTCCAGCGTTTCTGTGTGGAGTTTAAATGTTCTCCCCGTGCTTGCGTGGGCTTCCTCTGGGTACTCTGGTTTCCTCCAACAGCCCAAGAACATGCACATTAGGCTAACTGGCTGTTCCAAATCGCCCCTAGGTGCGAGGGTTAACATTAAAGTGACCTGCAGACATAAATGTGTATTTTTTTTGCTGGAAACTAAACAATATGTCTGGGCTGTGATGAAACATTGATCTTGATACTGAAAACGATTTACCATTTGCAGCAGTTTAGGTGCCTCAAAACACCCTCTAGTGGTCAGAATTTGAAATCCAGCACTTTGCGAGATCCACATTTACGTAGAGGCGACTGTTTGGTTCTTCTCTACACCTTGAAATTTGTATAAAAGGGAATATTACTGCGTACCATTCAGAGGTGGGAGGCCCTCGGCTCCCCCAGGCACGCGTTCATCAAAATCATGCAGTGGGTGGAGTTAGGTTCATAGACGGGGAGAGAAGCGGTAATACCGGGATGGGGGTGAGTGGGCACTGATACAGATATGAGGCCCCACCTGCCCACTTTAAAGCTAAAATTAAGCAGTGGGCGGAGTTATTCACAGTTACACCATAAAATTATTCGTAAAAATTTTCAACTTGTTACTTCGTTGTAGAAATTATTTGCATCTCATCTGTTCGTCTTTATTGTTTGAGACTCGAATAGTAACCGAGCAGAACATACACGAACAGACTTTATTTCACGTTTCTGAAGATGAATCATTCATCATTTAGAATGAGAGAAAGCGAGAACGCCCCCAGATATCCAGTCGGGCGACTCCTGCGATTGAGAAAAAGGGGGCGGGGCTTACGGTTAGTATTACAGCCTGCAAAACATCATTGGAAATCATTCCAGATTCATACATAATAAATTAATTTCTCAGTTTTTGGCCTTTTGGAGGTTTTTTGAGAGATCTGAACTGAGCCTTTGCGTACTGTGGCGCGACCACATGAAAGCATAAAGGTCATCCGGTCAATTCTACACACTTCCGTAACTCTATATCCGGTTTGAGAAGAGCAAGTGCTGCATTTATTTATTTATTTATGATTTATCACCACAGTTCCACATCTAATCCATGTCTTCTGGCACACTGGGATGCGAGGGGTTCTAGCGGAGCTGTACGCAATCAAGACGGAAGCTCTGACAGGTCCATCGCTCAAACTCCGAGCGGTAATGTGAAGAAAAACGAGCAACAGAACCAAACCAGGTTAAATCATTTAGATTTTATTTGTTTTCGGGTACAAATTCAATGGGATGTTAATAACTGGTCGGGAAGGTCATGTGGTCCGTTAGATCACATCCTCTGGACTGGGGTGAGGCCCAATATGTCAAAACCTTTAGCCATGACAGCGGCGGTGGCCTCGCAAAGGAGCATCCTCCACATGTTTACCTTCACCACCTCTCCTGGGGAAGAAGAACGGAACGGAAAGCGGCGACGGTTAGCGAGAGGGTAATTAATAAAATTCAGAAATGAATTAATAAAAACATTGGGGAATGCTGTGTTACTTTTACCAAGTGCACTTTTACTGTACAAAAGAAAAATAAATATAAAGACAAATCTATAAACAAAGTAAATAAATTATTAAAAAATAAAATGTCTACAATTATAGTTATATAAAAATATACATAAATTAATACATGAAATATAGCTACATAAAATTCTATAAATGTATAAACATAAATACAAACAATATATAAATATGTCTGTACATAAGTAAAATATATAAATATAAAAAGTATATA
>JAQMYF010000026.1:2508455-2520167 GCA_030014195.1 Neosilurus mollespiculum
TCGATTCTGAATCGATTCGTCACCCCAAAAATCGGAATCGAATTGAATCGTGAGTTGTTGTTCGATTCACATCCCTATTATTATTATTATTATTATTATTATTATTCATGAAATCCTGATGTTTCTTCAGAAGGTATCTCATCAGCCAACTCCACCTGGTCCAGCAATTTCTGTTCTCTCGATCAGTTTGTTATCAGGAATGTTCTGGCAAATCTTCTCCGCGATCTCCCGAGGGTTCACCTTCAATCCTTTTCCCTTCATCATCTGGGGGAAAAAAAAGAAAAAATTCCAAGGTTCCAAACACGAAACAATGTTTTTTTTATGATTATAGATGAACGAAAACGTATTTATTTCTGATAACACATCCTCCTAAATGTTACACACTGCCCCTTTAAAACAACAGACACACTCGGGACTTTAGGACGACTCGGGACTCCGAGTGACTGACCTGAGACATGGCCATGGCACTGTTGCACTGGTAATCTCCAAACTTGGGCTGTTGGTTGGGCGCGACGGTGAGCGGTGGGTTCTCCAGGTCGGGGTACGCCACGCTGATGGCACGCCCGAAGATCTCCTGAAGTCTCTGGTTGATGTTAGTCATGCTTTTACTGCTGGAGCTGTTCTCCTCTTGTAAACTCTGGAAAGTAGTGATGAGCACGCAGCGTGGAAAAAAATGTAACTATTTATAAAAAATTTAATCAACAAGCCGTGGCTAGTGTGGAAATAAGGATTACTGGATGTTTTTAAGTACAATACATCTGTATTATTTCCCCATGACTCTGTATCCTCTAATCAACAAACACATGACCAACTTCTTTCGGAATCTGGGGTCGGAACACTTACAGTCACTTGATGTAAATAAAAAAATTTACATCAGAATAATGAGACACGGTGTTCAAATAATGAGATAGTACATCGTAATAATGAGACAGTATGACGTTATGATTATGAGATACTAAGACATGGACTGATGATATTAAAGACTGGATGGGGAAACGTAGCAGAAGGTACGGTGGCAGTAAGAGACAGGAAGTGATAGAGAGTCGTGCGGTAGACAGGTAAGTGGTTATTATTAGATACCAAGACAACTGAGATAGTAAGGTCATAAGTATGAGACGCTGAATCATATTTAGGAGATAGCAGTTATTACGAGATACTATGTAATTATTATAAGACCTAAATCATAAGATATTAACGCATCATCGTGGTGGTGGAAGCGGCGTTTCACTGTTTACCTTTTTCAGGACGTTAAGGCGATATTTCAGCCTGGCGTTCTCCTCCCTGAGCTCCTCCAGTGCTGGTGAAGAGAAATCTGTGTCCCTCTTTAAGTTCTCCACCTGAGCCCAGAGAGACTGAATCTCCTTTTCCTGTCAGGAAGAACACGACAATCTTTCACTCTTTCAGTCTGATTCCTGCATTTTTTCAGACTATTTACATCTCAAAAACAACATTAAGGGGTGAATTATAAAATAGAGCAATATTATTATTATTATTAGTATTATTATTATTATTATAAATGTTACAATCCACGTGATTTTATTATACAAGTCATTGTTATTGCTTTTTATATCCGATTCAAATATCTGTGTTGCGTTCAACGGTTTTTAAACTAGAGGGACTCTCATAGGGTGCAAGGTACCAGGCATAAATGGATTATTGTACATTGGCATAGTTATGAGATTCAATGTCGCCCCCTAGTGGGTGCCGGATGAACATTTTGGTGATTGTGCTCCAGAGTGGCGCATGGACAAGGTGGCACGAACATCAACCCATTCGAATCCGGGGAGAAAATGGGTGGGGGGCGGTGTCAATAAAATACAAAAATAAATAAATAAATAGATAGATAGATAGATAGATAGATAGATAGATAGATAAATAGATAGATAGATAGATAGATAGATAGATAGATAGATAGATAAATAAATAAGGTGATGGTTCTTGTTTTACACATACACGGAACACCTCCAAAATTTAATGGGTTCTTTCCAAGTCAAAGCCACACCCCTACAACAATCTGATGAAAATCAGAACCTTGAATTAATTCCCATTTAACAAGTCATGCCAGTGTCTATTTTCTTTAGTAGGATTAATCTATCATAACATTTTGTGTAAGTTTAGTGTATCTGTCAGTTTTATATCACAATTAAATAAATAACACAAAATTAGTTCAATAATTAATTTCTCTGCTGCATCTTTTCAGGCTGTTCTTCTCTATTATTGTTCAATATTTTTTATTTAATTATTTTTCATTAAAATAGATTTATTCTAAAGAAAGTTATGAGTGTTTTTGTCAATGAAAAAACAACTAATAAAATAAACCAGAAGTATAAAAACAGTTAATAAAAATAACAATAATGTCCTTATTACTGGTGTACTGAGGTGAATGAGGTATCAGATTATAATTATTATTATTTTGCAAGCTCTATTTGGTAGGATCAATCAAAAGTTGTATTTTGAGATATAAATTCTGTAACATTTCTATTTTCATATAATTTTATGACCACAGACTTTTAAAATACCTTTTTTCAAAATAAAAGTATCCGTCTCATTTATATTCTTAACAAAACGCTCGATTTTAAGCAAACATAAGGCTTTTTTGTAGAATTTAACACTAGGAACTGCTGTGCTAAAAGAAACACGTGTGTTTATAATAACTCTGTGTGACATTCAGGCTGTTATTTTTATATATTACACATTTTTACCGGTTTCAGAAGCTAACCAACCGGCTAGCATTCACAGCTCAAACAACTTTTCCTAATTTATCAATGAAGCGAAAATACCCTCAAAAGTTAAATAGTGTTATATGAATAAATCAGATAAAGAAATATTAAATCTTTCTGTCTTTTTAATCCATTAAATACCGAGAATTCTTTTACTAGCTTGCTAGGAATGAGTGCACCAAAAAAAAAAAAAAAGGCTCAATGCTAAATCACTGCTTAGGGCACTACGTAGGGTGCAACAGCGCCCCTCACTACCGTCCTTGGAAGTGCACTCATGAAAAAGAAGGAAGTTATTTGAGGTTTAACCCTGTATTACATCAGAAACGGTTATACACACTTGTTTTCAGTTATATGTGTTTTTCCTTCTTTTTGTATAAAATCTAGAAAGGTTTAAACGTAAATCTGACCTGGTTTTGAAGCCGGTTTGTGTACTCTGCCACAGGATCACCCATATTCAAGAAAAAAAATTATACCTAAAGCTACAACAGCGTGTAAAAGTTCTCTTTAATGTTGCTTTCACTTCCGCCAAGGAATTCTGGGAAAACACTCGACAAAACTAAAGACACTACAAACCTAAACCACATCTGGAAAATCCGCCTGATAAAAAAAAGGTAATTTAAATGAGCATTTTTATTGGAGCTACTTTAATGTATGCTTGCTCAGGTATTTAATTTATTTATTAAATATATAACATCTATTTATTTAACAGGAATATTACGCTTCAGTGTTTATTATGTAAATGCATGAGAATTAGTAACTAGCTATTTTTTATAGGCTTTCACCAGACAATTTGGTATGAATTATTGTTATTATTATTATTATCATTATTATTATTATTATTATTATTATTATTATTATTATTATTAATAATAATAATAATAATAATAATAATAATAATAATATTTAGACACCAACAAAAGTGGAGCTCAGAAAATTGCATTTTTCCCCAAACCTCTTAAATCAGTAAGAAACTAATGTTAATTATAATTGAATGCAGATTAAATAAAAGACAAGCATCTCTTATAAGGGCCTCATATAAGGGCTTTTCTAATTGTGGTTTAATATTTAAAGTTTATTTGAAGTGAAATAGAAGGAAAAACTCTCCTCCTGTTTCACATAAACATATTAATATTTTCACCATCCGGGAGATTTTACTTACATTTTCGCATTTGCTAAAATCCATTCGATTCTTTGCATTAGCCCTGTTGAAAATTCTGTTCCACTCTCAGATCGCGAGAATAGAATGTGAATTCATCAGTTCATATCAGGCAAGATGATGGCATTAATAACATTTCACAGATATTAAACTAACAAATCAGATATAACCAGTGAACCTCTGAATTAAAATAAAACTAGGCACATCTACACATAACACGATATTATATTTACATTTATATCAGACAAGTGTTTTCTCATTTACATGAACGACTAGAAAATTTTTAGTTCATTTCTTTGCAAATCGCTTCCATAAAGCGTCGCATACGTGAACCATGTACGACTTTTTGCATTGCAATCTTTCCCCCACCCCATTTGTGGATTTTTTTTTTCCTTCCAGAAAAGATTGTATGTTTCACGTTTGATGTGCAAAGATGAAATTTTTTTTTTTAATTTCCTTTTAATCACAAGAGGCACAAATTTAAGACAGCAAGTGTAATTCTCCTCCAGACCGCAGGTGGCGGTACGGAGTTTATGCAGCAGTGAATAAATGGATAACAAAGGCGGGTGAAGAAGAACGTGGTGCATGGAAATTCTATAGAATGAACTGTATATAATGTAAGCGAAATAATAATAATAACAAACATAATAATGATAGCAGTACTACTAATAATAAGAAAACTAGCTATAATAATAAATCGCATTCGCTAATAAATCATAATAAATCGGCTACGTTCCCGTTTTAATAGTGATTACTGATCAGTAAATGGTGGCGGTGTCTCAAATCCCCTGCTTTTAACTTTCCCTCAGTGATGAAAACATGGCGTCTGCACCCTATTTAGTGCACTCCATCTACCAAACAAGGTCGATTGGGATTAAGCTGAAAACTAGCTAGCTACTAATGTCTATAGAAAGACAGCTCAGTTTCTTTATTACTTTATTGTTATTATATCGATTTAACTAAAAAGTAGAAGGTTTCTGTGTAAAAATATTTAGCAAAGCTTGTAAATCCCACGACTAAACCAGCTAGTTAATGTATAAATCATAAAGAAGTGTCCGGGTGTTAGGGAATTGGTGTGTTGGAGAGATTTGAGAGGCTGGTATGTTATCAGGAGAAACCTGTCTGTAAAGTGATCCAGCATCCTGAAAAAAACGGTATTATTTACTTATTTTTATAAGAAACCCTTATATACAATTACCTTCGGTGTAGAAATCAGGCTGTTCCAGTAGCCTGTAATTCATGGCTTTTGTTAGAACACACAGATGACACCTAAATATCATATATTTATCAGAGGATTCTTTTTTTAATTCAAAACAATAAAAGAATTGAGACCGGGCAATGAACTGGACCGGGTCTGAAGTCGGTGAGGTGGACCGGTGGCGTTGATTGTTGTTTTTCTCTCCCACAGATTTTCCCATCATGTCTCTGTCGGTGATAATAAAGTGGGGAGGACAGGAGTACTCCATCAGCGCTTTGTCCGAAGACGACACTGTGCTGGACCTCAAACAGTCCATTAAATCTCTGACTGGAGTCCTGCCCGAGCGCCAGAAACTGCTGGGCCTGAAAATCAGAGGTACAGACCTTTACTCTTCACATCCTGAGTTCTTATCTATGTTTAGAGTCCTTGTGTCTCCGAGTGCGTGAATATTCAGATAATAACTGTTTTAGGGCGGCGTGGCGGTGGCGTAGCAGTTTCCGTCCCGGGTCCGAGTCCCAGGCGCGCTGCGGGAGTTTGCATGTTCTCCTTGGGCTCGCATTTTTTCCTCTGCTCATTCCAGTTTCCTCCCACAGTTAAGACTGTATTATTTTGCCCCTAGGCATGAGTGTGAATGATTGTGTTCCCCCGCCTACACCCAGAGTCAGCCGAGATAGGCTCCATCCTCCACGTGTTCCTTCTTAACAAAACGCAACCAACACCAACAATGTGACTCTCGTTATAGTGAAAACCTTGTGCTTTCCCATTTCAAAATTATCACTATAAATTATTCTGTCTCCCGGAAATAATAGCCGAAGTACTGTAAATACACCAAGACATCATTTCTAGCATTTCAGGTTTAAAGAGAGGAGCAGAGGGATAATAATATGATGATGTTTGTTTGCAGGTAAAACTGCTGATGATGACACAAAGCTCGGGCTGCTGAAGCTGAAACCCAACACCAAGATCATGATGATGGGCACCAGAGAGGAGAGTCTGGTACGACGATGATGGAGGGGTTTTTTCCACATTAGGAATTAATTTCTGTTTAAAAAAAGAATCTGTTACTTAATAATACATTTTTGATTTAACTGACTCGTTTCTCTTGATGACATACTTCGTCTCTCATTTGTGGTTTTTTTTCCCCCTAAAGGAAGACGTCCTGGCTCCTCCCCCTGAAAGCGATGATGTCATTAACGACTTTGACATCGAAGAGGAGGTGGTCGAGGTGGAGAACAGGTGCATTATGTATCCCATCACCTGCATGCGTTTAAGTGCTGTGACACTGTTTTGTAACTGTTTCCTCTTGTTCCTGTCTACGTAGAGAGGAGAATCTGGCGAAGATCGCACGCCGCGTCAGAGAATACAGAGTGGAGGAGTTAAATTCGCCCAGAGAGGGGAAGAGATTACTCGTGTTAGACGTCGATTACACGCTGTTCGGTGAGACGCATCGAATCAAGTACTACAAGAACACAGTACATAGAATACAGGGTTCCCAATAAAACCTCCCACATTTCAAAGATAAATAAACACTATGTTTAAAGATAATAAAATTGTTATTTTCACACATGAAACTTCATTCAACGGTTTTTATTCATTCACAGTCTATGTACATACATACATACCTTTAATATTTGCATACTTATTTACATAGTTACACACTTATGTATGTATTTATCTCTTTACTTACTTATTTAATTTTATTTCTTTCAGAATGCCAAAAAATCCTTTTATGTTTTCTGTAGCTGAGTCGATGGAGAATCATGAATTAAATTCTATTTTATTGTGCAGTTCACCATCAAATATAGAATTGCTATTAAGTATTCTCCCGCCGCTGCTTGCAGTAACATTTTCTCACCAGAGAGGGCGATATTTCGGAATCTCGTTGCATGTTTCTTCCACTGAGATTGGATTCGTTGTTTATTGTGAATATTTTGGACTATTTTTAGATCATAAGTCCTGTGCCGAGACGGGGCAAGAGCTCATGAGGCCGTTCCTGCACGAGTTCCTGACGTCTGCGTATGAAGACTACGACATCGTCATCTGGTGTGAGTGATCAAGTCTTCCTGGACGTTCACCGTGATATGAGGATTAAGTTTCGTGTCACTTTATCAGCGTTATTTTGAAGAACTGCGCACATGCTCAGTAGGTCTGTAAGGGCAGAAAGTCGAGATGGAGGAAAGTATTCGTGTCAAGGAGCTCGTGGAATCGTAATGAAGACATCGAGAGAAGCGTTCGACGTACAAGTCGATGTTTTGTTTTATTAGATTTTGTTTATTTTGTTATACTGAATCAATCCTGCACAGGAAATCACTCCACAATCAACACTGAAATAAATATTTTAGGTTTTTAAATGATTGTTGTGCTATATAAATATTTTAACTCTTTACTTCTTTTATGATTTTTATCAAATTGTGAAACAAAATCAATTTAAAAAGTACAATGTAATCGGTATCCAGTGCTAATGATATCCCAGTAAAATGTATCATAACATAATATATCACAGTATCAATATTCGTTTAGGGGGCAGTGGTGGCCTGGTGGTAAGGTGCTGGATTACTGATCTCAAGGTCGGGGGTTCAAGCCCCACTATCAGCGGGATGTCACTGCTGTCCCCCCGGTGCAGCTAACTGGGTTATCAAATGCCGGCCGTGTCTCTCACTGTCTATAGTGAGAGGCATGTAAAAGAACCATTGCTGATTTTCGTCAAGAGTAGCTGTGTAGCTGTCAGCGTGTTTCTGCCCTGCGATGGCCTGGCGAGCTGTCCGGGGTGTACTCTGCCCTCGCCCGGAGTCGGCTGAGATGGGCGCCAGCCTCTCCGCGACCCTAATTAGGATTAAGCGGTTCAGAAAATGACATGACATGACAATATTCGTTTATCGTATCGCCTGGTCCTCACACACTGAAAATTCGTTTAAGCCCCCACACAGACGTCATATTCACTCTCCGCTGCTCGCTTCCCAGGTACCGTCACCTTTATTTATTTATTTGTTTCTTTAATGTATGATGTGATTGGTCAGTTATATATTTCTTAATAGTGCATACTGTATAACAGGACCAACTCTGATATATAACATCGATTTATCATTTTAAATGTATAATTTGTGAATTTTTTTTAACCTTTTGCTTCTTTTACAGCTGCAACAAGCATGAAGTGGATTGAAGCGAAAATGAAAGTAGGTACATCGTAAAGTTTTTGAGGTTATTTTATCGTAACAATGTCAAAAGTGTCTCAGAATCGCTTCCTGAAAGCTGATTAGTCGTGTGTGTGTGTGTGTGTGTGTGTGTGTGTGTGTTGTCGTCCCAGGAGCTGGGCGTATCTGATAACCCGAACTATAAGATCACCTTCATGCTGGACAGTGGAGCCATGATCACAGTTCACACACCGAAACGCGGCATAGTGGAGGTGAAGTAGCGTACTCTCCTCAAACTCTTCCTGTACAGTAACCCGAATCTTCTTGTCTTTTCGAACCAGCCTGGGTTTCTCCTCTGAATCCTAATCCAGCACCCACCCCGAGGTCCACGCCACAGTCAAAGAGTACTCCAACAACAAATGACAAAATAATCGTCAACAGAAAGAACGGGATAAAAGGACAATGAAGCTAAAAACATAAATTCTCTGAATCGCTTAATCCTACTAGAGTCGCAGGGAGGCTGGAACCCATCTCAGCTGACTCTGAGGCAGGGTACACCCTGATCAGCTCACCAATCCATACATTAAGTTCCTACATAGTTAAACAAATTTGCTAAACAATTTTAGCATTTTTATACAACCGAGACACTGAGGGTTAAGGGCCTTGCTCAAGGGCCCACCAGTGGCACCTTGGTGGTACTGGGGCTTGAACCCATGGCCTTCAGATCAGTAACCCAGAGCCTTAACCACTGAGCCTCCACTGCCCTATAAACCCGATACATCTCTTATAAACAAGCCCGCGGCGACGGTGGCAAGAAAAAAACTCCCTCGGTCGACACAAGGAAGAAACCTTGAGAGGAACCAGACTGAAAAGGGAAACCCGTCCTAAAAAAAATACAAACCATGTAGCAGAAACTTCACTACAGTTTAACATGAAGTCGTTGGTTATCTTATAACTGTAATGGGAATCGTGGTCCTGAATCATTTCAGTTAAAGAGTTTATATCACCAGCAGTGAAAAGTCCTCATCACAGGTTCTGAGTGGATATTTAGGTCCATACGGATCATCATCAGCAGGAACGAGGGGCTTCTAAGATCAGAATCAGGACGGATCACAGGATTCAAAAAGCAGAAGGGTCAGGATCACTAAGATCTCAGAAGTAGCACGTGCACCTCAACAAAAACCCGGAAGGGGGGGGAGGGGGGGTTAAGAGATTGTTAAGCTTATCAGTGCAAGACTGGCTACAGTATAACTAAAAAGAGGATCAGAGGGAAGACCGGCATGAAGACACCCTGCGACGTAAAGCAAGGGTGCTCCGCTCCGCCGTCAACGGACCTGAGTGTGTGAGACTGATGTCATACACCTTTATGTCCTTTTTAGGTGAAGCCGCTCGGAGTGATCTGGGGGAAGTACAGCGAGTTTTACGGCAGGAAGAACACCGTCATGTTCGACGACATCGGAAGGAACTTTCTCATGAACCCACAAAACGGACTGAAGGTTGGAGATGAGTTCACTTCCACACTGCACTGCGAGCCCCAGCGAACTTCGCATACGGAAAATAACCACGCCTCATTATTATCATTGTGTGTGTGTGTAGATTCGACCATTTATGAAGGCGCACTTAAACCGAGAGAAAGACAAGGAGCTTCTCAAACTGTCTCACTACCTGAAGGAGATCGCCAAACTGGACGACTTCTCAGGTCTCAACCACAAGCACTGGGAAAGGTTCGATATAAACAGCACACATCGTCACGTGTTAATCTTCACGCCTCTATCTGCTGGTGGGGAGCTACTGATAAAATCTCATGATGATGATCAACTTTGACCCCTGCAGGTACCTCTCAAAGAAGCAGACCTAACGAAGCAGTTGGAGCAGTCAAGAACATCCTCAAGAACAAGAGATGCAGGAAACTCTCTCTCTCTCTCTCTCTCTCTCTCTCTCAGAAGGGATCAGGACTTCAGATTTTCACCTTTAGAAAAACACATTTGCTGAATAAACAAACAGCTGTAGCGCAAGTGTAATAGTCTTCCCTCTATTCATCCATCCATCTATCCGTCGCTCTGAGGCACTCATCGTAATGCTCTCAGAGAAGCGAACATTTATAATGCATTAAATGTTATTTTTTAGCAAAAAGTCAATAAAAAAATCATAATAAAAAAGTAAATGATAAGAAAAAGTTTTGCTTGATGCAGGTAGAGATCACTGAGCTCTGAATACCACTGGAGACGTGCATGATATTGAAGCCGTGCGGCAGCCATATTGGTTCTCCCTAATAACTGTCAAACTATAACAAAAATATGAACTGAGAGCACCGTATAACTTCTCTGACTGATTTGATAAAATATTAATTAATAAAATATATTTACTTTAGTTTACAAAATCCTGAGAGGACTTGAATCCTATAATAACTAATGAATATGTTAATATACAGTACAGTATATGACTTTATACATTATCACCTGGAAAAATAAATATATATATATATATATATATGTGTGTGTGTGTGTGTGTGTGTATGTATTTATATATGCATATACACTCATCAAAAATATAAACGCAACGCTTGTTTTTGCTCCCATTTTTCATGAGCTGAACTCAAAGGTCTAAAAGTTTTTTTCTATTTATACAAAAGGCCTATTTCTCTCAAATATTGTTCACAAATCTGTCTAAATCTGTGTTAGTGAGCACTTCTCCTTTGCCGAGATAATCCGTCCACTTCACAGGTGTGGCAGATCAAGATGCTGATTGGACAGCATGAATATTGCACAGGTGAGCCTTAGGATGGCCACGTTAAAAAAAGGCCACTCTAACATGTGCAGTTTTACTGTATTGGGGGGGGGCAACACACCTCCTTCTGTCAAGAGAACACCTACGTACCATTCCTCCATCCATACATGTCACTTTCTCACTCTCTCCCCATGACAGTCTTCAGTGTAGAATCCTGTAGAACCTTCTAGAACCCTATATTACAAACTAAATATATTACAGGATATGCACTCATTCTACTAAATCATTTAACACAGAATTTACAACCTTGTACTAAAAATCCCAAATACCCTTTAGGAACTTAAAGTTGAAAGGTATTTGGGATTTTTTTTTCCTGGGTGATGAAAAATACATAAACGGTACATTTAAACATAATAATAATTTAAATGAATTTAATATACTTGATTTATATTTGTATTGTTTTAGTTCCAAGTTTCAAGGAAAGAAATAGACTCGATTATTAACGTTAGCTGTTTAGTCTGTTGTTTATTTACTACTCTCTAACTAAATATGGAAGCGCCCCACTTCCACGTTAAACTGAATTTAACATTAAGGTTGAATAAACTTTATTCGGGGGCAGTGGTGACCCGGTGGTAGGGTGCTGTGTTACTGATCTCAAGGTCGGGGGTTCAGGCCCCACTATCAGCGGGTTGTCACCGCTGTCCCCCAGTGCAGCTAACTGGGTTATCAAATGCCGGCCGTGTCTCTCACTGTCTGTGGTGAGAGGCATGTAAAAGAACC
>JAQMYF010000026.1:2538824-2558890 GCA_030014195.1 Neosilurus mollespiculum
CCAATTAATCCATCCATCCATCTCCATCAAGATCTCCATCTACCATCGTCTCCATCAAGATCTCCATCTACCATCGTCTCCATCAAGATCTCCATCTACCATCGTATCCATCAGGATCTCCATCTACCATCATCTCTATCAGGATCTCCAATTAATCCATCCATCCATCTCCATCAAGATCTCCATCTACCATCGTCTCCATCAAGATCTCCATCTACCATCGTCTCCATCAAGATCTCCATCTACCATCGTATCCATCAGGATCTCCATCTACCATCATCTCTATCAGGATCTCCATCTACCATCATCTCTATCAGGATCTCCAATTAACATCATTTTCATCAAAATCTCTAATTATCCTCATCTCCATTAAGATCTCCATCTACCATCGTCTTTATGAAGATCTCTAGATATCATCGTCTCCATCAGGATCTCCATCTACTATCATCTCCATCAGAATCTCCATCTATCATCATCTCCATCAAGATCTCCATCTACCATCGTCTCCATCAAGATCTTCATCTACCATCATCTCCATTAGGATCTCCATCTACCATCGTCTCCATCAAGATCTCCATCTACCATCATCTCCATCAAGATCTCCATCTACTATCATCTCCATCAGGATCTCCATCTACCATCATCTCCATCAAGATCTCCATCTACCATCATATCCATCAGGATCTCCATCTACTATCATCTTCATCAGGATCTCCATCTACCATCATCTCCATCAAGATCTCCATCTACCATCATATCCATCAGGATCTCCATCTACCATCATCTCTATCAGGATCTCCATCTACCATCATAT
This sequence comes from Neosilurus mollespiculum, assembly GCA_030014195.1. Taxonomy (NCBI): domain Eukaryota; kingdom Metazoa; phylum Chordata; class Actinopteri; order Siluriformes; family Plotosidae; genus Neosilurus; species Neosilurus mollespiculum. The sequence continues at coordinate 2,539,639 of JAQMYF010000026.1, forward strand.
CCATCAGGATCTCCATCTACCATCATCTCTATCAGGATCTCCAATTAACATCATTTTCATCAAAATCTCTAATTATCCTCATCTCCATTAAGATCTCCATCTACCATCGTCTTTATGAAGATCTCTAGATATCATCGTCTCCATCAAGATCTCCAGACATCATCATTTCCATCAACATCTCCAAACATCACCATGGCCATCAAAATCTCCTTCGATTATCATCATCGCCATCAAGATCCATAACCATCATCATCATCATCATCTCCATCAAGATCTCCAACCATGGTTGTTTCCACATAAAGAACATGTCTGATGAAGCTCTCACAATTTTGCCCGGGTCAGTTCTCCACGGGCGGCGGCTGGCTGATGATCACCTGCACCACGTAGTCTTTGGAGATGTTGAGCTCGTGCAGCTTCATGCGGTCGCTGAGCGGTCGGCCCGAGAAGAACCAGCGCTGACTGGACGCCTCGAGGCCCTCCTGAGCCTGCAGACGCCGCTTCATGAACAGGACGGTGTCTTCGGATCGCACGGCCAGCCGCAGGTCACGTCCTGTCGAGAGACGCAGACGCAGCTGGCACTCGTGTCCCTCGGTGGGCGGAGCCTCAGGAGCCTCGGGCAACTCCGTCTCGCTTTTTTCTTCAATCATGTTGACGGGCGGAGAAAGGCAGTAGACGGGGAGCTGGTAGCGGTTGCCCAGCTCATCGTAGCACTCGGTTAGAGCACCTAGGTTTGGAAGAAACACACACACACACCCACACACACACACCCACACACACACACACACACACACACACACACACACAGTGTCAGATTATGAGTTTTTATTTATTTGCTAATTATTGTTGTTCTTTTACGAGCGGCACGGCGGTGTAGTAGTTAGCATGTCTGCCTCACAGCAAGAAGGTTGTGGGTTTGGCGAGGGTGCTTCTGTGTTTGCATGGGTTTCCTCCTGGTACTCTGGTTTCCTCCCACAGTCCAAAGACATGCACATTCGGCTAACTGGCTGTTTCAAATTGCCCCTAGGTGTGCGTGTGAATGGTTTCAATGCAATGGGTTGGCGAGCTGTTCATGGTGTACCCCGCCTTGGTCTGAATTCGGCTGAGATATGCACCAGCCTCCCCGTGACCCTGATGACCCCTAGCAGGCAGTTCGGCAAATTAATCAATATTTTTAAGTCTGCTTTTTGTTAACCTTCATCCATTTGAATCCAGATTATAATCCCGTGCAGTGTGTACACTTCAGTATCGTCGATGTTGCCACATCAGCAGATGTTTTCTCAGAGGAAGTTCATCAAAGTTGAAACGCTGCAGCCGCGAACCGGCAGCAGAGGAAAATAAAGAAGCTCGCTGGGGGTATCAGGGGAAAATTTCGCTTTGCCGTGGAACTCCATGACACATCGCTAACTGTGTCACGTGTAAACTACGGGAGAACTCTGTGACAGTTTCAGCAGAAACGTGCTCCATCATTCAGTCCTGCCGAGAGTCACGTCCGTTCGCAAGCGAGCAGCGGTACGGGTCGATTCCGGGACGGTCTGCACTAGATTAGCGGTTAGCGTGGTGGGGGTTCACTGGGGATGATGTAAGCGTACCTGCACTGTATACACTGTATCTCTGCAGGACTACTTTCACTGAAATGGCGGTGAAGTCATCTCCATGCAGCTTCTCTTTTCATTTTCTAAACGAGAGTTTAGAAATTCCCCTTTTGTACAAAAAAAAACAAAAAAAACAAAACGCGCTATCTCGACCAGACGCTTGTGAATGAGGGGTGAGTCAGTCTCCGTGACCACAGTGAATACGTGCTGCTTTCCTTCTTCTCTTGGATTTAACCTGATGGTTATCCATTTAATCCATTTAAAGTCTTTTCACTGAGCAGAGAACCTCAAGCCGTGTCCGCTAGCAACAACTTGTACTAACTTTAAGTGCCTCACACAGGGCGGTTCGGACCAGTTTGGACCGGGGTGATGATGATGTTCGCCGTCGACCGGCACTGACCTTATTTTCACTACGTCTGAAATTTCACGGCGCTTCTCGAAACTGTGTTTCGATAAATTATAACATTAATATCAAATAAAATGCAGCAACAATTCAATAATATATAAAATAACAATTATTTAAGCAATCTAAATCTTAAGAAAGCCAATCAGAGCATGCTTTTCATTCTCTAGGATGCTGATTGGCTGCTGGTAATACGATGCCATCTCTGATAAAACGGCGGGAAGCATCCCGCCTCGCTCAGTTCCCCGTGTATCGCTGCGCGTCAGTTATCACTTACGAGTGTTTCGTGTGAACTCAAGTTCTGTTTCAAGCCCTACCATGCCGCCCAAATGCCCTGCACCTTCTAAGCCTTCTGGTAATGAGCCCAAGCGCCAGAGGAAGATCCTGACCAATCAGGAGAAGCTAAAACTCTTACAACGTGTTTATCAAGTGTGTTTAAATAAGTTTAAGTGTGTCTAAAGAGGGTGCGAGGGGTATTTTAAGGCTCAAAATATTAAAAAAGGATGATGACGACCTGATTTTTCGTACTTTTTTTCAATGATTTATTGCTGCATGATAGGCCACGCCCAGGTCTGGATATCGTCTAGACTTTCCGTTGTGTCTTCGATCTCCCATAATCTGAAAAAGCTCTGCGTTCTGCTCCGCCACCTGTTTCTACACCGCCGCTTCTGACCTTTCAGAAGATTCCGAGACGCCCGAGACGTTTCCAACAAATATTTGAACGTGAGATCAGAGTCCGAGAGCGTTCCCAGCACTGACGCGATCCTCCGCTGGCTCTGCCCCGCGTCCCGGCGCTGAGAGAAGAATGAAAAAGACCAGATGGCTCTGAACGATCGGAAAGAACAAAAACACGAGACGGCCTGCGCGCAAGCTGGCTGCATATCCGCAAATAGATTACATGGAGGTACTTAAGGGCCTCGCTGGAATGTTTCTAACATCCTCTCTGATTCAACGTCAAGTGAACAGACCAGAAGGAACAAACACAACGGCCTGGAGATGGACGATGGGGCAAGAGCGTCACTCAGCTGGTGGAACCGGACTGCTCGGTACGGTGCAGGCAGGAATTTCTTTATTAATAACCACAGAGTTCCTGAGGAACGGAATCCCAAACTTCCCAAATCATTCATTCACCAAACCACTTAATCCTATTAGGGTCGCGGGGAGGCCGGAGCCTATCTCAGCCGACTCAGGGCAAAGGCAGGGTACACCCTGAACAGTTTGCCAGGCCATCACAGGGCAACACACACACACACACACACACACACACACACACACACACACACTCCCCTAGGGTTAATTCAAAACATCCAATTAGCATAATGTGAATGTCTTTGTACTGTAGGAGAAAACCTGAGTACCTGGAGGAAACCCACACAAGCATGAGGAGAACATGCGATTCAAACCCAGGACCTTTTTTTAGATAATCCGCTTCAAAATGTATAATTTTTTGAGGCGGAGCCAACCTACAACTACTTTCGACGATTCGTCTTTCAGGAGAGGGAGGAGCCAATAATCCCCTTTTATGTGTTCTGCTGATCATAAAGCTTTTCATTTCGATACAAAGTGTCGGGTTTTATTTCCCCCTGAAGGTCGATGGGAATTTGGAGGAATTTCCAGCATATTCTCAGGCAGGTGTTAATCACAGCGGGATTTCTGAAACTGCTTTGGGGACGGACGGACGGACTTTGTTAAAGTACACGCGGCTACGCGGCTTCTCATCTCGTTAGCAAAGATTTGTTAACAGAGTTGCTGCCACGCCCACTTTTACTCCCATAAAGATGAATTCTGTCGCTCTAGGGAGAGGAACGTGGGATGACGTCGTACGAATACAGAACTAACGCGAGAGTAAACCTCAAATGTGAAAATAACATCGATTAATCAAAGTGTTATAGAAATAAAAGAGAACTAATATTTCCTTTCGACTCTGAAGGTGAGATACAGTCCATGTGGACGTTCTCATGTTCTCATGTTCTGGCAGGAAATGCAAGCAGGCAGCTGAAGTGATGACCTCACGGCTCGACCTTTTATCCGAGCGCGAGTCGAAAGCGTTCGCGGCTATAAAAAGACTCTTCCGAGGTCAGACCGCAGCCACGTTAACTCAGGAGCTGAAACGCCAGAGCTGACCAACCTGGTGAGATCCCTTCCTTTAAGTTCAGCTCTTTCACAGAAATTTGGAGAAGGGTGACACTCGCTATGACTGATCTCTCTCTCTCTCTCTTCCATCACAGGGGATGCGAGAATGACGTGGAAGAAAAAGTTAGAGCGGACCACGACGAGGACGTCGACTGAAACCCCTGTAAACACGCCACTGACCACAGACCTAGTTTTTGTGATCCGTGCATGTGCAGTGTGCATCCCCTCCACCGCTGCTGCACCAAACCACCACGCTAACACACACACACACACACACGCACACGCGCGCGCATTTAAACCAACTGTTTGATTGGTTCTCAGAGAGAAACTGAAATCTCTACCATGAAACATTTTATATACACTGCACACATCCCATTATTATAATATTATATACCTTATATTCCTTTATTTCCAGCGATAGAATATACCAGTGTTTTTCAACCTTTTTTGAGCCACGACACATTTTTTACATTGAGCAAATCTTGCGGCACACCACAAACCAAAAATGTTACAAACCGACACTCTGTAGTTTAATACAGTTTATATATAAACACAATATAGATTAAACTCAGTCAGTGTGAATCTGGGCCTGTTGAGATGAATCACACGAAGCTCTTCCTCAGCGAGCATCTCGTGTACAGCGGCTTTGCAGGCAGGTGGTTTTACCGTCTCTGCCACAGTGTGGGACTGTTTAGATTCAGCTTTAAGTTCAGCGGCTACGTAGCTCTGAGGGCTCTCTCTCATTTATCTTTGTGGTTTTTCGCATAAAAGTTGCCCGTTTCTCCGTGTTTTCACGCAGGAGAACAAAATAGTCCATCGGCTTGTTTTGTAGTAATGGGTGTTTCGTTTGGAGATGGGTTTAAGCTCGGTACCGTGGCACTGTTGGACTTCTCGCCACACAACAAGCACAACGGAGTGGGTGTGGTCACATCCCCGGTGAAAGTAAAGCCGAACTAAAGACAGCTTTCACTGTATGGCCTCGAGCTCACTGTCTGTGCTTTCTTTTGAACACCAACTCATATCAGGGACCTCATCTGGGTCAGAATTTTGTCCAGGGCCCAGTTCGGAGTTTGCACTTTTTTCTTTAAACCTGCATGCATCACTACGGAGCCCCTAAAGGGACATGGGGGAAAAATTTACATGAAAAGTTTGTAGTGCGCACGAGACACCTCAGGTAACTGGTGTGCGCGCAATAGTGTCTTTTTCCCCCCCATGTCCCTTTAGGGGCTCCGTACATCACTAATTCTCTTGTCTCTAGGAATAATTAAGGCAATTAAGCTCCCTACTGCCCCTCTCTGACATGGAAGAGCATTACATCACTCTGCCAGTCACCACAGCACAGACACTCGACAACGGCCAGCGGTAACTGGATAATTTCCCACGGTACACCTGACCATCTCTCACGGCACACTAGTGTGCCGCGGCACAGCGGTTGAAGATCACTGGTATATACATCACTGTTAAAAAAATATATCATTTTATTTAAAAAAAAAATTATATTCAATTAAATCATTACAAAAAGAGTAAAAATAATTATGATATCTAAATAAATACAAGTTAAATGTGTTACTGGGAATTAATATCACTACAAATAAGTAATAATAATAATAATGATAGTTATATTAGTTATATATAAATCATACATAATTAATAATAAAATGTTACTTGTTTTATTATAAAAATATTGAAATAAACCCTGATAATATCTATAATTTCACATGAATATTATTACTATTAATAGTTAGTAAATAATAATAAATCTTTATATATTGGATAAAATAACAGATGAATATTACTGAAGTGTTGCATATTTTTATTCTAAAGAATATTTATAGATTCATTTCAATTACTTTCAAAACTGTAAATGCAAAGAAATAATTCTGTTACTTAAATAAATCCAAATAATATCTATTATAAAGTATTAAATATATATTCATTTTTTTATCTCAATTTTTTAATGTTAACTACAACATTTAGCATCAAATCAGCAGCTTTTATTTTCTGTTTATTATTATTATTATTATTGTTATTGTTATTATTATTATTTAAATGTAGACAAAAGATCATGACATCATCGCTATCTCAGAACAGTGCTGTGTTTTATAGAATTTATAGAAATTAATATTATATTGATGGAGGACGGCGGTGAAACAGGACTTTAATAAAATCATATTTTCTTTAAAAACTGAACTGGTTCGTTTCTGCTGGAGGTTCTGGTACCAGTTTCTTTTCTGATGATAATCTAAAATTATTTATAAATCAAAGAACTTTAAAAAATAAATATACATTCAATAAAGTGCAACTTTCATATAATAAATACCAATCAAATCAAATTCTCTCCCTCCCTCCCTCCCTCCCGATCCTGGTTTGAACTCTTATATAAAGTTTAATAAAATACGGACAGAACGATATCGGAGTCCGCGATGCGAGCCGTGCTCAGAATTAGCGGTGAAGTGTTTACCGTGTGGGAGAGTTATGCTAGCTCCGTCGATGATGGCTTGAGCGAGTTCGTGGTCGTCGCCCTCGAAGGCCTGTGCGGCGGCCTTGAGCGCGTCCCAGATCTCTTTGCGGCCCTCGAAGGCAGGCGCCGTGTCCCAGAATTCATCACGCTTGCTCCGTAGCTGGCCGTCCGTCATGGGGTAGTCGCTCTTCCATTTGGGCTTCTCTCTCTTCAGGGGCTGGTTGCGCCCCAGTGCCACTACGTCAAAGGACAGGAGGGTTAATGTGAGAAAATCTGAGTAATACAAGTGACTAATTACTGACGCTAACATGTCATGAGGAGTAATATGCTTAGTGTTCATGCTGGACAGACGAAACACAAACTAACGCTAGCTGACGGTATTTCATGAACAGCTAACTAAATGTCCTCAGTCCCTGATTCGTTCAACTCTGACCAGCCAGAATACATCCCGTAACTCTCTCGTTAACTTAGACGCTCTGACGCGAAACTCATTTTGTTTGAATCGTTTTCAGTGTTAATTTATAAGCAAATCATCTCGCGTAAGAATCGACTTCGACGTAAACTAAAAGCATTCAGAGGGAGACTGACCTGCCTCAGGACGCTTATTATGCAGAACGCACATGCTTCAGGATCCAACTTGACCAATAAATTGATATTATTGGCCGATATGAGCTAACTACAGATAACCCGATATCATGGATACACAACAATTAAAAAAGGAAGCAGAGAGATGGAGGCTTGGATCCTTCAGCCATGTCATGAATCCTGTCAATGCATACATTGTCCGCCAGAGGGCACGAGAGGGCGCACGCGTGTTTAAAATACCAAAAATCACACCAGTCAGCTGATCCGAGCAGAACCACACAGCACAACAACTCATCTACTGTACGATGTTCATATCAGTGGATTTTTTGGAACATTACTAGCTGTTAGACTAGTTCGGTTCACCCATGATTTTCCTTTAAAGTTTATTAGTATTGGAACACGGCGGCACGGTGGCGTAACGAAAAGTTTCACGCTCCAGCCTTCACACTCTTAGCCGTTGTTTTATGATAATGCCATGAGGATATTTTTAGACTAAACCAAAAAAGTAATAAAATAATACAGAGTCGTGTGGTGGATGTTTCACATCACAATAAAAAAATATACCAGCAAAAGTGCCGTCGCCGTAAATACGACATGGAAAGATTCTCGCCTTCTTGGTTACGTCTTTCCGCGCTTTCCCCAGTTTCAAGGCCCGACTCGAATCTACTGACATATCTGAAATTCTGGAAGGAATTAATCGCATGTTACACCGGAGAAGAAACCAGCCGCAGTGCCTCAGAAGAACCCGGGGCTCCTGGCTCCAAAACACGAACGCCTTAAAATCTAATGGCGTAACTCGCTGGCCTCGGGGAGAGACGGCCATTTATTAAAGCAAACATCTGCCTGCTGTTCTGCTACACTGGAGTCCAAAAAGACAATGCGACGTCAAAGAGGTCAAAAAAGTCGAATATTTGTGTGAAGTGAAGGAGGACAAGTGAAAAAGCTCTGGTTTCACATTCATCACACCATGCGCAGGAAACCGCGGGGAAATAAAACGCCGTCTGGTCTGAGGAGTCTGGATTATGGAGACGCAGATGGAATCAACCGCCGTCAGTTCAGACTGGTGGTGGCGGTGTGATGGTGCGGGGAATGTTTTCTTGACACGTTAATGTTAATAGCGCGTCGGCTGAGTGCTAAAGTGCTTCACAATTTAGCATCATACAGTATACCGGCTACTTCCGGCATGATGATGTCATTTATATCCCCTTTCCACCGATCTGAACTAGGTTCTGGTTCAAGCAGGTCTTGGTTCAAGCCAACGCGAGAGGCTCAGTTAGCATCAACCCTGTAGTGAGTTTGATTAATTTTTTTCCAGTGTTGTTCTTTTCTAGAGAACCACGGCACTGTAGGACCGCCTCCACACCCTGGTAACGCGCCATCCTGTTTGGATTGTTTGGGGAAGAAACTCTCTGGAAAATCGAGGAATATTTAAAGAAGTGAACCGCCTTCATTAAGCAGCTCTGTGAATCTGAACACGCGACAAAATCGGAAAAAAAAAAAAACCTCACACAAAGTTCAAAGACGGTGAGCCGGAAATATTTGGTGCCGTAGTACAGACAGTAATGGAGAATTTTACTGTACCGGATGCTCAGCAGGAAGTAACCACAATCTGGCTTCCCAGTTCTCCATCCAAACCATATACCACGGCTCCGCCCGCGCTTTCATTTCACTCGGTAAAATGCTGAACCTCTCCAGAACCAGGCTGCGATTCGGGTCTTTTACTGTCAAAATGCGAAGAACTGGTTCAAGATTAGGCCCCAGTTCTGAACGGGACACAAGGGGTAGAACTCATTTCCAACTGGTTCCGGGGACCTCATTACAGGGTCGGGGTACTTCAGTGTCCTCGACCATCAATACAGATTTGTTCTGACATAAAAAGCAATTTTTTCCCCTTTAAACGGAGGCTGGTTTTGTTTATCATTTGAACCTCGTGTAACCTTCACCATCAGACAGAGATCGGCTGCAGCCACTGAACATCAATAATTCAGTCTCCAGCCAGGAGTTTTATCCACACGACCCGAAACACAGCCACAGACGAGTCCGAGACACGAGATTTAATCCCAAGAGGAAAAAAAAAGAAAAGAAATTAAACCAACCCCAAACAAAGCAAGGGCTGCCTATTTATAAAATAAATAAATAAATAAAAATCCATTTAAAAAAATAAATAAATAAATAAACAACAATCCACTCACGTGGAAACATGACACGCTAATCCTGGGCTGGTCCACACCCAGACACAATAAAATAAAAGATCAAAAAATTTTTAGATAAATACAATTATTTTACAATAAAATCTGATTTCGATAAATAATTTTAATATAAAGAAAAATAAATGTATTTTTAAATCAACATTCATTCATTAATTCGCTGAACCGCTTAGGGGCGCGGGGAGGCTGGAGCCTATCTCAGCCGACACTGGGTGAAGGTGGGGTACACCCCTGAACAGCTCGCCAGTCCATTGTAGGGCCAACACACACACACACACACACACACACACTGGAGCACCTAGAGGAAGAAACCCGCATGAGCGAGAGAGAATATAGAAACTCAACGCAGAACTCACTCACTCACTGAGCCCCAGCTCGAACCCAGAACTTTCTTCTGGCTTTGAGGTGGACGTGCTAACCGCTACACCACCACGCCCCCCACTTTTAATCAACATTTTATTGTTTTTGAAGTCCGTACCACGTACATCGAGATCGGGGTCCTGCTTCACCCTGTCAGGGTTTATTTCGTATTAATGAGCGGCTCGCTATGCATTAACCCTTACATATCCAATATCCCTGATTGGTATTTTATCATTCGGTTTAATTCTATAATGTGTAATCTTCGTGGAACTCAGCTTGGGCTTCTCCAGACCCCGAGACCACCCCTTCCCCCAGTCCCAAATAGTGCACGAGTCTGAGAGCGTTCAGTGTGAAAGTACGAGAGCTTAATAACTGACCAAAGGGAGGAGAGACAGACAGGAAGACACCCAGCGCTCATCAATAACGGATCATATTCCTTTCCGGGAAGCCGTCGGGTCGGCGGAGTACTCACGTTTCCAAACCCGACCGCTCACGTGGTGCACACAGCTCGAACCTGACACGTGCAAACAATCAGCTCTATTTTAACGAGACTCTGAGCAGGCCGATAAAAACGCGGGTTTTTTCTTTTTCCTTCCCCAGAATGGAAACAGCAAGTCACTGGCTCAGGCGCGTTTGTTCCGGAATACAGTGTGAATTTAATTTGCAGCACGATCCCAAACGGGTGTTTTAACTGCAGCGTGTGAAGCAGTACAGAGTGAGAGGAACTAAAACACGGCGGTTTATATGAACATGACGTCTTTCAGAGCGCACGAGCTTCTCATCAGGACAGGATCGCAAAACACCCGACGCTCCACTGACATCTGGGAACCATCGGCTCAACCAAACCAACGTCCTCCTCCGCAGGGAGAAAGAGAAAGGATGGATCTTACACACAGGCCACACGCACAGGGCAAACGTGCGCTGGGAAAAACTCTGAACTGTTTATTTGCCAACGCAGTCTGGGACACGAAGAGAGCGAAGCCTGGGGAAGGATGAAAATATTACAAACACTATTTTACTGCAGTAATTTTAGGGAAAAAAAACTCAAACAGAATTACAAAGTAATCAAGAAAAGCATAAAAACAATACAATAATTCGTGACGCGCTGCAGTATAATACGGATGAAGTATGAAATGTGAGATCCTGAGATATTGATATATTTGTAAAGAGAATGTGATCGGATTCAGAACGAGGTATAAAACGTGATTCTAGATGAAGATGGACTGAGTTACATCACTCACGTCACTAATCAGGAAAAGATGCTTTAGAGAAAATAGTGATTACAGAACCAGGTTCTGAAGGTCCGCATCTGAAACTCCCCGACATCCAAACACTAAATGAATCCGGCTCTCCACCAATCAGCACCATCGTACCAGCGTCGTCCTAGCAACAGATGAGTTCTGTTTACACCGAGTCATGTGTGTTTGATTCTTCTCATTGGTTTAGTGTTATATGATGGTGGAATCCTTCTGGGGTTCTGTAAGTAGGGAGAGGATTCTGGGAGTGAATTTGGATAATAAGGAAATACCCTGAGCAACCACAAAACCGTCTGAAAATCAGTGAAATAAGTGGAGATTTCTATTGTTTTACAACAACGTGGACACGGAACCCTTTCTTACACAAGTGTTTTATCATGGAGAGATCGAGTTTATGGATATTTGAACTGATATGTGGTATTTGATACGTGGAAGATTTTGCTCTGAAGGATGTATTTTTGCCGATATCGCATTTTCGTCCATTTACGCCATTTTCAACTTACTTCGGCTCTCACTCAAAACAAGACCTCGCGACTTAATCCGTATATTATGCTAAAGTGGGTCACAAATGTCGAAGATTTCATCATCAGGTGCTTGTTTTTGCGACATTTCAATATTACACATCTAAAATTACTAAAATCTGTTTGATAGTTTGCATTAGCCTGTTTGAAAAGGCCGCCATTTGCAGTCCATTTTACTCTCACTGAAGCGTGAAATCGCGAGAAAATAATGTGGACGCATCAGTTCCAAGGAGACGAGATAAGGGCAAAAATAACAGTATACAGATATTAAACTAACAACTCAGATATAAAGTAGGGAACCAGGGTTCTACATTACATTTACATACATCAGACAGCCATCTGCTCATTTACATGACACACACACACACACACACACAGGTACATTTCCTGCGCAGCACTTCCACGTCAGCATGTACATGTATATCCTCGGCGCTCTTAAAGCACCCACAGTCCTTTACGCACATACAAGGCGGGACCTTTTCAGTGATGCATGCCTGCCTGACGCCTGAAGATTCTGACTAGAAAGCAGGAAATAAACAGGAAATGAATGACGGATTACAGACAGTGACATCTGCTGGATGGGAGGAGTTCTGTCTAGTTAACTCGGTGGTGGAAGTGATGATGAAAGATGATGAAAGAAAACATTTCCTGGGCATGTTGGGTGTAACAAAAAAAAAGGAAGAAGAAAGAAAAGCGTCTCTGGCTGCCTGCCTGTGAGAGAAGATTCTCTGGTCGAATCTATTTCAGACCCTGGAATGTTAACGCAACACGGCCACACCCTTAATATATTTTTAATAACGTAATGATGCATTAAGGAGTTTCGTGCCATCTGTGTCTTTCGGATCCTCACCAGCTGCGTCACGTGTCCCAGAGGGAAGAAAGCCGTGGAAAGAAAACGATGGCAACAGATGTCTCGTTTACGTGATCGCTTCAGCTTGGGTCACATGATAAGGGGCAGGTCAAGTTGCACAACTTCTGCCTCGTCTTATGCCTGGGATCCACAAAGGCTCCCCTTAGAAGCTCACAATTCGCCGACATTCCGTTGAATCCGATCATCGTTCGATCATGTACGTAAAATCCTCCGGATAAAAAAACGCTCACATCCTTTCATCCAAGCGCTTAATCCTATCAGGGTCGCAGGGAGGCTGGAGCCTATCTCAGCCCACTCTGGGCAAGGGCGGGGTACACCCTGAACAGCAACACCCAGTCCACCGCAGGGCCAACACACACACAACCATTCACACTCTCACTCACAGCTAGGGAAGAACAGCCAGTTAGCTTAATGTGCACGTCTTTGGACTGTGAGAGGAAACCAGAGTACCCAGAGGAAGCCCAGAGGAGCGCTGGGAGAACATGCACAGAAACTACAATAACTTTAATAACGAGTTTATACACCTGCACTGAGGAGAAAAGCGTCTCAACACAACCGAACCTTGAATCGGATACAGGAGAACACACAGGGTTCCACCCCTAACGTTCAAGAACAGGAATCTGAGGGAGCAGAAGATACACCCCGATAGGAATTAAAAAAAAAAATCCAGATAGCGCAACACGTAACGTAACAATGATTTAAATTTAAACAAATTCCCATCAACTTTGCGCCTCTGTGATTGGAACTGGGTCTCTATCATTAAACATGACATAAGAGATGATAATAAATATGTAATAACATATTTATAAAGTCGTCACCGACGCTCGGGCCCACATTAAATTTTTATGTAGGGAGTATTGTTAAGAATATTATCACGAATACCACATTTAAATATTAATCGCATGTTGAGCTCCGGTTGTCTCGTAGACACTGAACGAATCTGTTTCTGAATTGAATTAGATGACACGTCGTCGCTACTCCATCATAGCAGACCGCAATTCACGCACAAGCACGTAACGTAAATAAAAACAAACAGAAAGTTTACAAACAAAAATGCATCACTTTTCCTACTGAGACACTTAATACGTTATAGTTTTTCTTTCTTTATGCTTTACGTCTGTGATGCATCAAAAGTTCGGGAGACGAAGCGCGACGCTGCATAATGCAAGACAGACCAAAGGCTCAGGTTTCTCCTCGCGCCTGGCCGCGGTGTCACGTTGTCCTTCAGCAGAATCACTACAGCACTGGAGGTACGAGGAAGACGTATCGAGACGTCCATCCAGCGAGAGCGCCTTGCAAAGCTAACCAGAACCATCGTTTGGTTCACTGGAATAAAAATCAAAAATTAAAGTTTATAGGAAGACAAAGAAAAAAGTAAATACTATGTGTATATAACAATAAACAAAGCAATTCAAAATAAAAATAAAACAGATTTTTTTCCCTGCAGTTTTATTTTGTTTCCCTCCCCAATCTGCACCGTGGCCGCTACACCTCTTTCAAGATGAAGATGAACGCTAACAGACGGGTTCCAGAAGGTGCTTTCATTCACCGAACCACTTAACCCTACTTGGGTCGCAGGGAGGCTGGAGGCCTATCTCAACCGACACCAGGCGAAGGCGGGGAACACCCTGAACAGCTCGCCAGTCCACTGCAATGTCAACACACGCACACAACCATTCACACTCACATTCACACCTAGGGGCAATCTGGAACAGCCACTTAGCCTAATGTGCATGTCTTTAGAGCGTGGGAAGAAACCAGAGTACCCGGAGGAAACCCGTGCAAAGCCGAAACTCCAGACAGAAAGGTGGCAGGGTGGTGTAGTGGTCTGCACTTCCGCCTCACAGGAAGAAGGTCCCGTTTGGCGAGGACATTTCTGCGTGGCGTCTGCATGTTTGCCTTGTACTTGTGTGGGTTTCCACCGGGTACTCGGGTTTCCTTCGACAGTCCAAATACTTGTTTTTTTTTTTTTTTACAATTTGCACGTTGGGCGAATTGGCTGTTCCAAATCGCCCCTAGGTGTGAGTGTGTTGCCATGAGATGGACTGGTGAGCTGTTCAGGGTGTACCCCGCCTTGGCCCCGGAGTCGGCTGAGATAGGCTCCCGCCTTCCAGTGAGCCCTAGAAGGAGTAAGCGGTGATTGTGGTGTCCACGCCACACCGAGGGTTGGAACTTTGATGCGGGTGCGACGGTAAAGTGTTCTGGACTCCGACTCGCAGATCACAAGTTCCAGCAAGACCCCAGAGGGTTTAGAGCCTCCCTGAAGAAACACGTGCACTGGTTTCCACCTCAGTGCCACTCAAGTCTCCTTTGTCTCGTTAGCTCCGCCCCCTGAAAATGATGACGCGCGCTACTGTATGTAGCATTAACAACATCTGTACCGGAAGTCCCTCAGGGGCAACAGAGATGCCACGGTGTGTGTGTGTGTGTGTGTGGTGGGTATCTGGGGAGTATTAGGGGGATGGGAGGTAGAAACAACCTTCTTTATGAATCCCTACACAGTTAATGCACTCTAATTACAACCGGAAATGCAGCACCCAGATTGGCTCGCGCACCGTTTCCCTGGCAACACGACGAAGAGAACCGTTAGCTTAATCTTCCCAGCTCAAGTTCATCACAAAGTCTTATTATGACTTTACTCGCTGTTTTTAATCCGATCCGAACAAAACCGTGAGGTAAAAAGAGAAAGAGTTTCACACGAAAACAGCACCAGATATGATGATTATATCTTTTGTATGGAATTAAAATAGAATTCCAGTCATGGAGACGCTCTGAGGAGAAAACAAAACACTGACCCACATTTTGTTAGCAACGGAGCTAGCAGTGCGCGCGCGCGCGCGCGCGTGTGTGTGTGTTAGCAGGCTAACATGCTAGCACAAAGATGTGTAATATTGAAAGCAGACGCCTGGAGGAAGAAGAAGAGTAGAAATATCACGATTTTATTATTAATAAAAAAAAGTGTTTAATCCGAATAAAACCGGAGCTTTTTATCTGTGCAGAGGAAGCAGGGAGGACATGAGGAGAGGACACAAGATAAAAGGAGAGAGAGAGAGAAGGGAAAACACACAAACACATATGTACACATAGAGAGAGAGAGAGAGAGAGCGAGAGAGAGAGAGATTATACTGATCTAAAACACGGCCGGTTTTGTGTAACTTTCGTTTCCTACCTCCGGTTCCGTCCGAGTTTTCGTTTAAGCTGCCCGAGGAGTCGTGATGACTGCCCACACAGCCACCCATGGATGTTTTCTCTCTCGTCTCGTCCCTCCGTCCTCTCTCTCCCCCCTTTCCCCCTTTTTTCCCCTGAACCGAATGGACACACACGCACGAGACGAAAGCATCAGCCGGGCTGCCGAGTGCACACACACACACACACACACACACACACACAGCCTAACCCTAAACCTAACCCTCCAACCCCCAACCTACCCTCAAACTCCATCCACAACTAACCAGAAACAAACATTTATTCCCTTTAACCCCAAAAATAAAAACCCAAAACACTTTTACTCAACTGAGTCCCCACAAGGTCTCACAATATCACATATTCTTACCCTGATCTCCATCAATATATAAACACACACACACACACACACACACACACACACAGTGCTGCTTTAGAGTTTCCAGTTCATTTCCCCGGCAGATTAAATAAAGATCAAGTACAGCGGCGTCTCGTGGAAGTAAAACCGACTCGGCCACGGTGTCTTTCTGAAACCATTTGTTTCCTCCTGCACGCGAGTGCTAATGTCAATTTTAAATATTCATAAAATTATAATGTAAATTGTTCCTCCGGGCACGCCGCCTCGTTATTGGTATCATTATTGCAAACAGATACAGAACCAAAACAAGACGTAGAGCAGGTGAGTAAGAGACACGGAGCCTGTGAGCTGGGGTGGTTTCACCAGGAAACCTTTATATTCATCCAGAATGAAGTGATAATGAAAGATAAAACACAGACAGGAGCTTCACCCGTGAACGGAGAACGTTAAAGACCTCATGAATTTATGAATTCAGTGGCGAAAGATTTCATGATGATACTGTCATGTCTCTGGACCGATACAATCAGCTGTTCTCTCCTATTTGTAGTTTATAAATTAATAAATTCGATGACTTACAGGACGTAAATCAGTTGGTTGTCAGTTAAATAACAACAACCGCTAGCTAGTCATTAATCTTATTCAGTTATTACCGGGCGGCACGGTGGTGCAGTGGTTAGCAGGTGTGCCTCACAGCGAGAAGGTCCTGGGTTCGATTCCCGGGCTTGGGGCGTTACTGTGTGGAGTTTGCATGTTCTCCCCGGGTTTCCTCCAGGTACTCTGGTTTCCTCCCGCAGTCCAAGGACATGCACTTTAGGCTAATTGGCTGTTCCAAGGTGTGAGAATGAGTGTGAATAGTTGTGTGTGTGTGTGTGTTGCCCTGCGATGGACTAGCGAGCTGTTCAGGGTGTACCCCGCCCTCACCCAGAGTCGGCTGAGATCCCTGATTAGGATTAAGCAGCTTAGAAATTGAATGAATGAGTTAATAATGGGACGCCTGTAAAAATGTTCCATTCACGCATTAAAAACACATCTCAGCGCTGTCAAAGTCAATGTTCCAGATCGCCTTCAGGACCGAACTGACTTGACAGTATAAATTACCAAAGTGTGATGTCATGTATCCAGGGTAGCGAGTTTTTTGTCCCCTCACTCACTCATTTGCTGACGTATTAATCGAGTCGTGGGGAGGCTGGAGCCTAACTCAACCAACCTTATTGCTGTAAGGTGGACGTGATAACCACTACACCACCGTGTTACCAGTTTTTATTTATTTATTGTTATTATACTGTATCAACAAGAGGGGCGTGAGTAAATTCTACCACTGTTAACTTAAAGACCAAGTTCGGAAGGGAAGCTGGATTTCTTTAATTATGTAAATATTTAAACTATTTTGTGACAAACAACGACTGACGCGGTTTGTAGTTAGCGAACAGTAGAGTGTGGATTAGTTCTGATCTTTAGATGAAGCTTTTTATCAAATGACATGACTTACAACAGCTTAAAAGTTTTTAATTATAGTGCTGAATTTGTTTAAATACCTCCCTAATTACCGAAAGAGTGTCTCCCTGATTGATGATTACACTCTGGAATAAAACACGGATAAATATAATCACGCTACGCCATCCACGCCATTTTAAATGACTGTTCAAATCCAGGAAGTACATTACAATGGATACGTGGTGTCACGGCTTCGAACCCTTATTGAATTACATGATTACAATCACCTTGGCCCCGTGGGGGTGGGGCCCCGGAGTCCCTATAAATGTCCCCGGGGATCTGGGATACCTTACGACGCCTCAACGAAAAGTTCAGCATGTCGGAATCTTCTGTTTTTCCTCAGTAGTTTTACAAACTCGCCTTTATCCTGACTTTATAACCTTTCGGTTTCTCCTTTTTATTTCATAGCTCTTCATGCATTTTAGTTTACAGCCGTTCGGCAGCTGGTGTATTCCCCTTTGTATCAGAGATTAAATGTTGTAATCGCCTTCACTTCATGTCTGATGGAAATCCCGTCTTCAGGAATCGAGACAGCACTGCGAGGAGCCGCACGCGGCCGTCAGAGAGGCACCGCTTTCTGAAACCACTCTATCGATTATACATTCAATCCATCCTTCCATCCCCGGGTGCTGGATTCTTGCATTTCTTTTTCTTCCTGTTGAGCAGGAGTCTGAAGGGTTTTTCTTCTCTTGCTGATAAACGGAACAGATCTGTACAGCGAGGAGCTCGTTAAATTATTCTGAGTAATATTTTACAAAGCCGCACATCTTCAGTACATTACTCCAAATTAACCCCAGACCATTTTTTAAAATGTTCAATCGAAAGGCTGTTCTGTATTTCTTGTGAATTATTTGGTGGTGGAACAGGAGCGACGAGAAAATATCCTGTCCGTTCTTTTTCATTTTTCAGGTTAGCAGCCATGCGGTACTTATTCACCGACGTCAGTATTACAAATAACATATTAACAGCTTTCACAGTGTTCATGTACCGATGAAGATTCAATAAATCATTCATTCATTTTCTGAACCGCTTGATTCTAATCAGGGTGACAGGAAGGCTGGCGCACATCTCATCCGACTCTGGGCGAGGGCGGGGTACACCCTGAACAGCTCGCCCGGCCATCGCAGGGCAGACACTCACACCTAGGGGCGATTTGGAACAGCTATTTAGCCTCCTGTGCATGTTTTTGGAAACCGGAGTACCCGGAGAAAACCCACACAAGCATGAGGAGAACATACAAACTCCACACAGAAACGCCCCGAGCCCAGGAATCGAACCCAGGACCTTCTTGCTGTGAGGTGGACGTGCTATCCACTGCATCACTCAATGAGAGGGTCATACAAGGACGATGTGTTTGGTCTGAGCGAACCAAAAGGTTACATGAACTCAAAGCATCACTCTGGACATCTGTGGTGAGCAGAAAAGCTTCTCAGACCTTTCAAAACCTCGAACTTGGTGCAGATAAACTACAAGAGCAGAAGAGCACATCAGATCTCGCCTGAAGAAAAAGCAGGCGAGGTTTTTTTTAGCCTCGTCTCGTCCACCTGTCCAGTTTGGATGAGTCGGAGAGCCTGTGAGAGCATCTGAGAGCTTCTGAGAGCCCCTGGCTGGCAGGAGTGGAGCCTGATGTCTTTGGATGCTGTTGTAGATCATCCACCTCAAGGTTTGAAATATTGTGAATTTTTAATGTTTATAAAACCTTCATTTTTTTCCTCCAGCCTCTCATTTTTTTTCTCCAGTACACCAGGTTCAGGTCCCTCAAGGTGCACAATGGCCTGATGACTAATTCAGAACAGACATGTTTCCTTTTAAGGTCGCGGGGGGGGCG
>JAQMYF010000026.1:2558900-2573066 GCA_030014195.1 Neosilurus mollespiculum
TTCTAGGGGGCCCCCCCCCCCCCCCCCCTTCCCAAACAGCTCAGTTCTTTTTTGTATTACTGCTCCCTGTACAGTTTCTTTTCACACCCCGTTATATACCCGTGCATTCGAGAAAGGGATTGTGCTTTTGAAAGGAATTTCAGGATTAAAGTGGTGTGAAAAAGCAGAAGCTCATCTTCGGTCAGCTGTATAAAACACTATAATATTTGGGTCAGAATAAGTGCTTACGCTATGATTTCAAAAAGGTTAATAACCTCACAACAGTTAATTCTAAAGGGGAACCTTGTGGGTTTGAGATGTGAGGTGGAGACGTGTGATGATGGAGTCACTGGAGCACTGAGTGTGTCGAGCCAACACATGGGGGCACCACAGACCTGAGGAGGACAGAAACACCACTTAGTTAACATGTCATGCCATAGTACAGACAGACAGGCTGGTAGATAGAGACAGACAGGCAGATGCAAAGATAGAAAAATAGATAGACAGGCAGACAGACTAACTGACTGATTAACTGATCGGTTGATTGATTGACGGACAGACAGGCAGTTTGGTGGCTTTGTGTCAAGTCAACACACGGTGGCAGCACACAGTTAAGTGTGAGATGAACCCATTTTAGTTTAACTGACTGAGATTATCACACCATGTTACAGACACACAGTTCAGTAGAGAGACACACAGACTGACTGACGGACAAACAGACAGACAAACAGAGTGACAGACTGATTGATTGACTGATAAATAGACAGACAGGCAGGCAGACTCATCCACCAACCAACCAACAGACTGTTTGATAGATAGATAGATCAGTCGATAGACAGACAGACAGACAGAGAGAGAGACAGACAGACTCACCTACTGAGCAACAGACATAAACACAGCTTAGTTTTACTCACTGGGATTATTATCTATAACAAATTGGAATCGGAATCCGAATACTTTATTGATCCCGGAGGAAATTGTGTGCACACGGTTGCTCCGTACCAAGTAAAGAATAAGATAAAGATAAAAGTCTCAAATAAGAAAAAAGAACAATATCTATAAATACATAAATATACATACGGACACACACACACACACACACACACACACACACACACACACACACACACACACACACAGTGACTGATCAGCAGGTTGTGAAGTGGGTGGGAGGTATTGTTCAGTATAGACCTTAAATTGGTCAACATTCGCCTCTCCGACACCACCGTCGGAGGGTCCAGCTCCATCCACACGTCACTGAGAGAGAGAGCTTAATATCACACCATATTACAGACAGACAGACAGACAGACAGACAGACAGATAGATAGATAGATAGATAGATAGATAGATAGATAGATAGATAGATAGATAGATAGATTGATTGGCAGGCAGACAGACAGACAGACAGATAGAAGAAATTGAGAGAGAGAAAGAAAGAAATTGCGAGAGAGAGAGAGAGAGAGAGAGAGAGGGAAGGAGAGGGAGAGGGAGAGGGAGATCCATCTGGAGATTTTTTGATCTTCCACGTCGTGTATGGTACTGAACATTCCTTCATTCCTTCGACAGTGGAAACTCCAAGCCAGGAAAAGTTTATATGGATGTTTAGAAGCTTCTCGTGCTTCAGTGTGAGTATTAATGATCTTTATTATCAGATGCTCAGTCACGAGGAGACTCAGAAGGACACCAAGGGGCTGGAAAGGTCACAGCTCTAGAATCTTCTGGAATAAATGGAATAAGATCTAACAAAGTCAATCCCCCCCCCCCCAAAAAAAAACCCCACGAGATTATTATTTGGAAGGGTTCCGACACTTTTACAAAAGACAACTTGTGTGTGTGTGTGTGTGTGTGTGTGTGTGTGTCTCCCCACTTTAACTGAAAAAACATTAAAGGCCCTGTAGTGGGCCTGTAGTCATGACAACCGGTGTTGATCAAGTCAAGACTGAGTCCAGATGAAAGATTCCTGCCAAACGTTCTTTATGTGGCGAAAAAAAAAACAACAACATGAATGTAATTTGTATAAACTCTCATTTGGGACCAGGGCTGAATTTAGAGAGCGAAATTCCCCAAACTGTCACAAGTCCAAGTCAACATTTAGAAGTGTCTTGAGACCGGAGTCCTGCAATCCTACACATTAAATGTACAGATTATTTTAGGTTTGTTTGTATAATAATAAAACATGTCGTATAAAAGTGTACGAGCCGCATTATTAAATATTCCAGTAAACATATCAAAATTCCACATCTGCATTCGGTCATTCATTTTATGAAGGACTTAATCCGACTAGGGTCTCGGGAAGGCTGGAGCCTATCTCAGCCGACTCCGGGTGAGGGCGGGGTACACCCTGAACAGATCGCCAGACCATCATAGGGTCAACACACACATACAATCATTCACACTCACACCCAGGGGCAATTTGGAACAGCCAATCAGCCTACTGTGGATGTTTTTGGACTGTGGGAGGAAACCAGAGTACCCAAAGGAAACCTACACAAGCACAGGGAGAACATGCAAACTCCACACAGAAATGCCCGGGACTCGAGCAAAGGACGTTTTTGCTGTGAGGCGGATGTACTATCCACTACACCCCATCGCGACCCAAATTCTGCATCTTTTATTATCTAAAATCTCCTTCTGCTGCTGGAAATTGAATTCTTACAATTTCAAGCTCTTTTTTTTCCTACCATTTTTGGCCATAAACTATTCATACATAAAAAAAGAGAAGGAAAGGAAAAAAAGGGAAGACATAATAGTCATGATTTACAAAAGGGATACACTCGGAGATTAGTTCCCGTCTTGAATGGGGCATCGATCACATTCAGAGCCACGAATGATTTTCTCTTGAGCACGGTTTTTTCCCTGTATAATGGGTAGAACTGGCTGATGTGTTGTTGTTTTTGTACACTACGGCACGGTGGTGTAGTGGTTAGCATGTCCGCTTCACAGCAAGAAGGTCCTGGGTTCGAGACCCGGACTCGGCAAGGGCGTTTCTGTCTGGAGTTTGCATGTTCTCCCTGTGCTTGCGTCTCATTACATTCTGTCTTTCATGGCCTGATTGTCCCGCTATGCACAGAGGAGGCACTCGGAGTCGCTAATCATCCTCTCACACAAATCCAGGATGTTTCTGAAGGGCTGTCGGGAGGTCGTAAAGTCTTTATCCACCTGCGGCGAGCAGAATCAAGCTGACATGTTTTTTATTCTGCTGGAAGATCAATTTGCTTCTTTCACTAAATAGATGATTAAACTTGAAATGAATCAACAATGAACTGATCGTGAGCTTAAACAAATAAAAATGTCTAGAAATATGCTTCATAATCATATATATAATTTAGTGTAATTTTATTATTAAAGATACTCCAAGTGTTTAGTATACACAAGATATTTTTGTACTCTAAACTAGCGAATCAGCATTCGTGGCTAGCTTTGGTTGCCTAGGTAACCCTCTCGCATGCTTCCCGCTTCCCAGTGTTTCCCAGTGAAACCGTGAGCAGTGCACAGCTAGTTCCCTACAGGAAGTGTAGATCTGTGAGCAGTATCTAACTACTTCATTAATAAATTATCATTATCTTATATTTAATATTGTATATTAACTCATCTTATCATAGTGAATAGATTATTATATTTGTTATTATTGCTCAGCGAGTATAAAACAGAGACTCTTGTGCGTCACGAATCGAGAAGAGCGAAACGTATATAAATATAAACTCACCGGGAGTGCAGACATTTTCGGAAACATGGACCCAGGCATCAGCATTTCCGGTCATTATCCCTGTAAAATTTCTGTGTGCTGTCGTAAAGCACACGCCAATAACAAGCCGCTCCAACATGTTGATGTGGGCGGAGTCATTAAACTAGCGTTCGTTATTTCCCTACAGAAAATGTTTTGGGGAACTCAGTGTCTGGCGGTATCTGTCAATCAACAGTATCTTTAATCTCTGATTGGGTATCGTTTGAGTCGAATCACGTGACAGCTCAGCTCAGTTGAACTCGGTAACCACCCACTTTGCGTCGCTGGAGAAAATTTCGCCTCTCATCGCTCATTTCGCTGTCATTGATAGACTTTACATGCTCGCTTGTTGCTCATTACAAGGAACAACAAGGAAAATTCCATTTAAAAAGATTTATAACTCATTCAGCCGACTCTGGGCGAGGGCGGGGTACACCCTAAACACCTTGCCAGGCCATCGCAGGGCAAAAACACACACACACACACACACAAAACCATTTACACTCACACCTAGGGGTGATTTGGAACCGCCAATCAGCTTACTGTGCATGTTTTTGGACTGTGGGAGGAAACCAGAGTACCCAGATGGAACCCACCAAGCACAGGGAGAACCTGCAAACTCCACACAGGAACGCCTCGAGCCCAGGACTTGAACTCGGGACCTTCTTGCTGTGAGGCGGACATGCTGACCTTTGCACCACCGTGCCACCAGGATTTAAAAGTCTCTGTTTGATCTCTGACACACTCAGAGGTGTGTTATAAAGGTGAAACTTGATCTTCATTTCCCAAACCCACTTTGCAGATATTCTGACATGGGTTTATAGATAGAATCATGAATGTAAGAAATTAAAAAAATGACCTCACCACAACCATCACAATATATGACATAATGCAGCGCGAGACGTCTTTTATTGCCCTTTTATGGCTTGTATCAAGGAGTGAACAGCCATATCTGGAAAGTAAACCACATAAACACTTGGGTGAGATCATGAGAAACAACAGGGGTTTAAAAGAGATCTGTGGGATTGAATCTTCTGATTTTCCAAATGATAGAAAGGAAAAATAAGTCTTTTATGGCGCTTATACTAAACGTCTAGAATGGCCGTGTTGGAGCCACATCAGACTTGGTTTCAGTGTTCTTCAGAATTCCTCGTTAATTGATCTAACAGTGAATTATCATTTATTCATTCATTCATTTTCTAAGCCACTCAATCCTAATTAGGGCCGTGGGGAGGCTGGCGCCCATCTCAGCCGACTCTGGGTGAGTTCGAGGTACACCCTGGACAGCTCGCCAGGCCATCGCAGGGCCAGTATACACCCACACACACACACACACACACACACACACACACACACACACACACAACCATTCACACTCACACTCACATCTAGGGGTGATTTGGAACAGCCACTCAGCCTACTGTGCATGTTTTTGGGCTGTGGGAGGAAACCGAAGTACCCGGAGGAAACGCACACAAGCACCGAGAAAACATGCAAACTCCACACAGCAACGTCTTCACCAAGCCTGGGACTTGAACCCAGGACCTTCTTGCTGTGAGGTGAACATGCCAACCACTGCACCACCCTGCCAACCACTGCACCACCGTGCCAACCACTGCACCACCGTGCCAACCACTGCACCACCGTGCCGCCCTTAATCCAGTTGGATGAATTTTATTTAAATTCCGGACTCAGACCTTTTTCAGTCTGTATAATATGCTACTATTGACACCCTCAGTGCTGTACCTGCGTTTATCTGTATTTCTGCAGTTCTAAAGCCGTCGTACTGCAGCAAATGTGCTTCGCTTGAATCCGATCAATCGGAACGACTGTAAAGTATCACGCCGTCGTCCTGCTGAGTGAGTGCACTGATAACGCAGAGGGTAAACTGGGTTATATTTGGCATGCTGACTGTGTGTGTGTGTGTGTGTGTGCGTGTGTGTGTGTGTGTGTGTGTGTGTGTGCGTGCCTGGCCTCCTAAAGCTGAATTTCCATGGCAGAGCAAATATCTGCTCGGGTATTTGAAAGGGCCTTTTTCCTTTTGGAACATGCTGAACAAAAGTTTAACCCTTTGTTGATCATTTCCTCTAAAACATCAGAGTTTATTGGTGTAGCACAGAGGAGATTGTCTTTGAAAATACAGTACCAAAAAAAAAAAAAAAATTCAAAACAAGATATGGTATCAAGAAGAAACAGGAAGCTGAGTGTGAGGGTTTTCTCTTTTTTCTTTTATAAACGGTCCCATGAAGCAATTTCAGAAATCTATTTGCTGCAAAGCAAAAGAAACACGCTCATCTACACAAGAAGCACGACTCAAGATAAGAATGGAATAACCAGAAATGAAGGTTTGGTCAGTCTTCATCCGTTGAAAATATAAGAACAGACGAAACGCAACATGCTGCGTCTAATAAAACGATTCGAAGCCAGACGTCTGGGTCGCTCTTTCTGTCCTAAACACATGGTTCAATCTGCTGCGTCCAACAGCTTTGTTTTCTGCTGTCGCATATGTTAATATGTCCCATGTTGTGTCCAGAAAAGAACTATTTAATAACTAGAAAGAAGTCTTATCTGCCAAGTACAGCTCCATCTGCTCCTAATGAGGAATATATCTGCAGATAGTTTACAAACACTGTCATGTAAAATTATTATGAATATCCACTGAGTCTGAGGTGAATAACTGTTCTAGTATATACACTGCACAGGAACATGAGAAAAACAAAAATAAACAGAGATTCCATCCAACCGTTTTCTAAGGCGCCTGATCCTAGTTAGGGTGACGGGGAGGCTGGAGTCTATCTCAGCCAATTCACACACATCTAGGAGAGATTTGGAACAGCCAGTTAGCCTACTGTGCATGTCTTTGGACTGTGGGAAGAAACCGGAGTACCTGGAGGAAACCTACGTAAGCACGGGGAGAACATGCAAACTCCACACAGAAACGCCCTCGCCGAGCCCAGGAATCGAACCCAGGACCTTCTTGCTGTGGGACGGACGTGCAAACCACTGCGTCTGAAAAGAGATTTTTATGGTTTATTTTTACATTATTAAAGTGTAACAGCGGCATCTTTTGAAACTCACTCCAAGTTGTTTTGTTTTGTTTTTTTTGAAAATGTGAAGGCTAAATTGGGTAGCTTTATTTAGAATTTTTTGGACTACTTTTTGATTTTTGGAATTTCTAGGAATTTAACAAACACTCTTATCCAGAGCGACTTACACTTATCATTTTTATACAACTGAGGGTTAAGGGCCTTGCTCAAGGGCCCAACAATGGTGACATTGGGATTGAACCGGTGACATTAAGAGCAGTAGCCCATCACCTTAACCACTAAGCCACCACTGCCCTACCTACCTTGCAGATAGAGCTGTACAGAGAAGAGAGGAAGGAAAGCTGATGCAATAGTTACGTTAGCGGTGGGTGATAAAAACCCTCTTAAATCAAAACCATCTGAATAATTCTCCATATCATATTTCCCCTCACCCCAGTGCAGCTAACTGGGTTATCAAATGCCAGCCATGTCTCTCACTGTCTGTGGTGAGAGGAATGTAAAAGAACCAGTGCTGATTTTCGCCAAGAGTAGCTGACTAGCCGTCAGCATGTTTCTGCCCTGCGATGGTCTGGCGAGCTGTCCAGGGTGTACTCTGCCCTCGCCCAGAGTCGGCTGAGATGGGCCCTAATTAGGATTAAGCGGTTCAGAAAATGGATGGATGGATGGATATTTCCCCTCATTCAATAATTGCTTATTATCCCATAAAATCATGATGCTTAAATCAAAAGACAGACACTCACAGTCTGTCACAGTGACCTGGCGGCGTCATCATTATCACGCTTTAAAATGGAACAAAAAAACATATAGTCTGGCTTTACTTTGTTTTCTGTGTAGTATGTACTAACACACTGTTAGGAAGCGTGTGTAGTATGTACTAAACTCTGAGTGTGGATGCTAAAACAGATGTTGTCCAGGATCAAATTTTGGATCCAGGAATTTTTTTAACACTGTAAGATATTAAATTGTGAGCACATTGTGGTATTACAGCAGGCCCAGCAGGGGGTGCTGAGCTGAGTATTTTCTGTAAATTATTTTTATATTTTTTTTGGCTTGGCAAAGGTTTGCGCTCTCCAGGTGCTGTTGAACCTTTTTTAAATGATTTTATTGCTCGCACTAACAACGCGCTCCAGGGCAACAGTCTGTAACAATAGCGTTTTTACTGCTGAATGCTGGGATTGACCATTCGGAATATTCAAATGAGCCGTGTAATGAGACTCGATAACTTTCTCCAGGTGTGTGTTCAGGATTATCTCAGATGTTCTGCCGTCAGATAAATAAAGATAAAAAAAGGGTTTCATCACTAACAATTAAAACCACATTTTCGACGACTACGCCGCCCACCGAGAAACGGTCTGGTAATCATTTTACGATTTTAAATATAGTATTATTAGCAAGTGTCTGTAACACAACCTTCCAGAGAGCCTCGGCTTGATCGCCTCCAGCGCCGATCTTGTGGTTTTAATAAAGCGCGCAACGGTGCAGGACACACAACGTTAATTTGCTACAGTTGATATTATGCAAAGACGGACATTTAGATAAAGATGGAAATCATTAAGGTTGTTTTGTCTCGAGACGTTCTGTCATCACGGCCCACACTATAAAATGATTCACATTTATTACCTGGAGATTCAAAGCATTTTAATTTGAATCGCACATACCATATAAGGAAACGTACTTGAGATTTATTCTGTAAAGAAAAAAAAAAAAAAACTAAGAAAGGAAGAAAAGAGTCAGAGGGACGGACTTTATTCCTTACATTCTGGACAGTCGTACTAAGCATTTCACTACATATTGTACTGTGTATAATTTGTATGTGATGAATAAATTTGAATTTGAATTTGAATTTGGACTGCTCCAGCTCCACTCCGATCCCATTTTGACTTGGCTACTAACATTCAGCTGAGAATGGTATCTTCAGGATAAACTGATTTGGTCCATTCGCAGCTATGCAGCTCTTGAATCCACATCACACAAACCTACGGCAGTCTCTTGTGTTGTAGCCCTATGTGGCCTTATGTCAACTGCCAGTGTGTGTATGTGGGCCCCACCTGGGCTGTGCCTAGACTACATGGGCCCAAATTGGGCATCTTATCTGGGGCCTACTTGGGTGAACTGGTAAAAAGTGCATCCCACTTTGGCAAGCCCAGATGTGGGTCTATGCCATGTGGGTCCTAGTTGGTTTACTAAGGTAAAATGAACCCCTGTGGGCAGTTGACCTTGTGCCACTATGGAGCCCGTGGACAGTCCCATATGGGACCCATTTTACAGCCCATTTGATACCCACATGGATCCCAATTACCCTCTTTCATTTTTCTGCAACCAACCACATCTTACAAAGCGTCTACACCAGGTGATAAATGATACTCTCGTTACCAAGCGCTTTCGGTGTCTGATGTTTATACGCTTGCTTTCATACATGGGAACGAATATAAGCTCTGTTCCCAAAGTTAACTAGAAGTCAAACCCGATCCTGATCCCAACTTCCTGAATTATTTGCTCCTCGATTTGACCCTTATTTAAATCTGTATCACTTAATAACGAGATTTTGGAACAGCAGCAACGCCCCGTTACAGCTTCCTCACACTCGGCTGGAAGTCCTGGGAAGGCTGCTGTGCTTTTCTTGTAGGTCCTGATTATTTCCTTCCGTTGGTTCTTCCTTCCACATACTGTATCCATTCACACAAACAGGATACTATTGTTAGAAATACAGCTTGACATTTCTATGAAGGGTTGCTGAGTGAATGCAGTGCATAGGAATGAAACCTCTGTATGAATATTTTAAGAAGCTGGATAAAGTTATGAAGGGATAAGGTAAAGGGTTAAAAAAACATGACCAGATGTGTTGTTATAGGGAAAATAATCAACGATGAGGTGTCGCTAGTTTAATCGGTAAAATAGTTTGGTCGCTTAAGGGTTAATATCGTCCTGCTCTGTTGTTATTTTCCATAAATAACAATTTATTTCCAGGGGAGGCACAGACGCGTAGTGGTTAGCACATCCAGTTCTCAGTAAGAAGGTCCTGGGTTCGATTCCCGAGCTCGGTGTGGGCTTTCTTGTGTGGAGTTTGCATGTTCTCCCCATGTTTGCGTGGATTTCCTCCGGGTACTCCGGTTTTCTCTCACAGCTCAGACATGCACAGTAGGCTAATTGGCTGTTCCAGATCGCCCCTCGGTGTGAAAGTGAGTGTAAATGGCTGTGTAAAATTTTGTGTAGATGCGCTCCAGCCTCCCCGCGACACTAGTAGGAATAAGCGGTTCAGGGTATGAGTGAGTATGAGAGAGAGAGGGAGAGGGAGTTGAGAGGGAGAGGGAGAGAGAGAGAGAGAGAGAGAGAGAGCGACAGAAAATGGGAGCGAGAATGTAATAGAGAGATAATGGGAGAGAGGAAGAAAGAGGGAGAGAGAAAGCAAACTGGAGTGAGAGAGATAGAGAGAGAGAAAATGGGAGAGAGAATATGAGAGAGAGAGAGAGAGAGAGAGAGAGAGAGAGAGACACTGACATTCCTTACACATGGTACCGAGCCCTGATTTTCAGGCCATATCATTTGCACAGATGGCATTCGCAGGTTTGCTCTCAGCCTTTCCATTACGAGAGCACCAGAGGAAACAGTAAACATTGCGCAGACGTTATTCCCGGCGCAACAGATGTGTCCTGCTTTCACGCTAGCGTTGTCTTACTGTTCCAGCTGAGTGCAGAAGACGCAGTTCAGTCGATTCACGGGGCGAATCATTTTCAGTCGTCACGACACGATTCATGATGGATTTAATCTTTTAAAATAAGGATTATCCGCAGAAGGCGAGGTGGATATCATGTCATGAGGGGAATATTCATTAATATCCATCTGAGATTTTTATGGTTTATTTTTCATTAATTTAAGTATTATCACAAATTTTCCAGATGGATCATTTCTATTAGTATAAATGACATGGGCTCTAACTGGTCCCCTATCTTGAGATAGTAGACATTATTGCACATTCAGAATATTTTCTCAGTTCTGATTAGTGGAAGAGCTGTCCAGGGTGGACCCCGCCCTCGCCCAGAGTCGGCTGAGATGGGCGCCAGCCTCCCCGCGACCCTAATTAGGATTAACCGGCGTAGAAAATGAATGAATGAATGATTAGTGGAAAGCCACCAGCGAATTTTTGGTATTCTTTTACAAGCCAATTTATCCATCACTAAATTATCAAACCTAAATGAAAAGAGGATGAAACCAAACCAAAACCAACAACCTCAAGCAAACCAAAGCAAAACACATAAATAAACAAAAACATAAACCAAATAAAAACTAATGATTCTTCCATCCATTATATTTACAATCTGAAGCTTAGTTCTGCCCATATGCAAAACCTGGAATGTACCCTGAGTGCATGAATTTTAATATTTGCAATAAGCAAACCCCTCTCACCCTCTTATAAAGCCAGTGACTATGAAGCTGCAAATCCACTGAAACAATCAACTTGTTTAGCTGCAACATTTTTAATAAACGTTTAAACCTCTGCTTCAGTGTTCACGACTCCTCCGAGGCCCCGGTGCCAAACCACTAACTGCTTAGGAGCAACCAGTTACTGTAATAAGAAAATCTGAAGGAAGTTAAAAAGGCTGCTCGGCTTAGTGGCTAATCAAATGATTTTCCGGGTGAAAGTGTTACACATTATGCATAAAATGATTTTCAGTTTCCATCACTGCAGCCCTCACTGACAGCCGGCTGATAAACCTGACAATGAAAAAGCTTTTTGTCTGTAATTACAGCTTTCTACACACTGAACATATAATCACACAATTTTCTCCAAAGATTCACGTTTAGTGCTTTTAGTGTTTCAGCTTTTCTGATTCACTCGATGAATAACTGCAGGCTTACCTACAAAAACAAAATAAACTCAACTAAAACAAACATTTCCTCCTTCTCTCATTCGCCAAACCGCTTAATCGAGGGTGGAGCCTATCTCAGCCGACACTGGGTGAAGGTGGGGCACACCATGAACAGCTCGTTAGCCCGTCAGAGGACAACACACATACAACCATTCACACTCACATTCACAACTACGGGGATTTGGAACAGCCAATTAGCCTAACGTGCATGTCTTTGGACTGTGTGAGGAAACCGGAGTACCCGGAGGAAACCCACGCAAGCACGAAGAACGCATGCAAACTCCATATAGGAACATCCTCACCGAGTCTGGGACTCGAACCCAGAACCTTATTGTTGTGAGACGGACGTGATAGCCACTACACCGCTGTGTCGCCCTGAAAAAAACAAACAAACTAAATGAAAAGAGGATGAAACCAAACCAAAACCAACAACCTCAAGCAAACCAAAGCAAAACACATAAATAAACATAAACCAAATAAAAACTAATGATTCTTCCATCCATTATATTTACTGTTTGCTCATCAGGGACACGGAAGAAAGATTTTCCTGGGAGAGAGTGATTTAGAGAACAAGAGGCGTCACACCCTGACAGGGAGCGTGAACGGGCGTCTGACGGAGAGAAAACATTTTAACCTGTCCGTCTCCATTCGCATGCGTTTCTTGTTCATTTCTCGTTTGACGAATGCGTTCCTTGTCAGATCTGTTCAATCCGGCAGCATGCATTAAACTCGGAATGAACTCCACTGGGCAAAGGCGTCCACTGGTTGCACGGTTGTTCATGCATTCCTTGTCCTGTACTTGACAGTTCACATCCGTTGATGTCCGGTCGAACTGACTCGAGGCCAGACTACCACCTGAGATGCAACGGGTGAGCTGGAGGTGTGGTGGACCCAGACCGCATGTTCAGATGATTACTGACAAGGAGTGCAAGGGAAGTAATGAATAACGGATGTGTAACGAGGGTCCACAGGACAAAACTGCCGACTTCAGGATAAGTGGAACGGATTCTCACCGGGTCCGAAACGGACAGCAACGTACATCCTCTGGCTACTCGTGACAGTCTAGAGCAGAAACAGAGATGACTTTCACCACCGGATCACTCATCATTCAATCAATTTCTGAACCATTTAATCCTAATTAGGTTGGCGCCCATCTCAGCCGACTCTGGGCGAGGGCAGGGTGCGCCCTGGACAGCTCACCAGGCCATCACAGGACAGAAACACGCTGACGGAAACCCAATGGCCTACTCTTTACGAACGACAGTACTGGTTGTTCATCACAGGTAGTGAGAGACATGGCCGGCCTTTGATAACCCAGTTAGCTGCACTGGGGCCACCAGATCATTTTCTTTCTCAAACTTTCACCATCCGGCAAGATGTGACTGCTACCTACCAGATTAGAATTCTCATTCTCTTTCAAGCAAAGAAAGAAAGTAAGAAAAAGTGTTAATTTGATCTTCATAAGCATTCGTCCACTAGCTTGCAC
This sequence comes from Neosilurus mollespiculum, assembly GCA_030014195.1. Classification (NCBI taxonomy): domain Eukaryota; kingdom Metazoa; phylum Chordata; class Actinopteri; order Siluriformes; family Plotosidae; genus Neosilurus; species Neosilurus mollespiculum. The sequence continues at coordinate 2,572,006 of JAQMYF010000026.1, forward strand.
GCTGAGCGACTTGGGGAAGTTTCACTTCATCGCCTGTGCGGTTTTAGCAAGAGAAAGGAAACGTTTCACATGCAAAGAGATACCGCGATTTGGGTGTGATGCTAATCAGTCTCAAGACCAGCCTCTGTGTGAGAATTTCGTGCTGCTGGTTGATGGCATCGCAGTGTGCAGTGCATCTGCAAAAGTGTTTTTTCAGCACAGCGATGACACCGATGTGCATTCGGACACCGTCACCGTCTGACTTCATAAGAATGCATTAAAAATATACCCATCCATTATCTGTAACATTTATCCTTCAGGCTCATGATCACGAGGAAGCTGGAGCCAATCCCAGCTGACTTCAGCTGAAAGGAGACGGAGTTACACCCTGAACAGGTCACACGTCTATTACAGGGACTAACACAGACACAAACAACCATTCACACTCACATTCACACCTATGGCTGATTTAGAGCAGACAGTTGACCTAATCTGGATGTTTTAGGACTGTTGGAGGAAACCAGGGTACCTTGATGGAACCCACATAGAGCTCTATATAGAAAGGCTCATGGTGCTGATGGTTTCTAATGGTTTTATGTTCTAAGTGACAAATCATGTCGTGTTTTTGCCGAACACCAGTGAAAAAGGTGAACAGTGGGCTTCTGAGTGGCACAATGACAAGGTCAACAACTATAAATTGCAGGTGCAAATCCAGGTTATTGCCACAGGGTTCCACAGTCCAGTCCATGTGCGCGGATCGGTTGAGCTCACCTCCCTGTCACTCATAGTGTCCCCAGCCAATCCATGGGCGTCTGTGAGCTCAATCGTACAAAGGGGCAGATAGTGTTTTCCCTCAGAGTGTTCTAGGCCACCACCCTGTGCAGCAGTTCATAAAGTTAGACTTAGACTTAGACTTAGCTTTATTTGTCAGTCAGATATACAGATATACAGGTGTATACAGAACGAAAGATCGTTGCATTTGCTCGCTAAAGTACAAGAGATGAAAAATGATCGGCATGAATAAGAAATTGACATGAATATATATATATATATAAAGTATTTATATTTATATTAAAATACAT
>JAQMYF010000026.1:2573166-2600881 GCA_030014195.1 Neosilurus mollespiculum
GGCTCTCTTCATCCGTCTCAGGAAGTGCAGGCGCTGCTGTGCCCTCTTAACCAGAGATGCAGTGTTCACAGACCAAGATCATAGACCAAGACCATAAAGTTACAGGTTGCAGGTGGTCACGTGTCATGGAGGGGGCACAAACATGCTTATGCCTCTCCCTGGTTTAACTATATTCCATGTGCTCTTTCACAACCGCTGCTGATGGTATGTTATAGAAGCATCAGAAATAACCTAAGATCAACACTGGGGGGCGTTTTACTCTGTGTTTTAAAATGGAAACAAAACAGAATAAAACAGAATAAATAACAGAATAAGGCGGCACGGTGGCGCAGTGGTTAGCACGTCCGCCTCACAGCAAAAGGGCCCGATTCCCGGGCTCAGAGTGTTTCTGTGTGGAGTTTGCATGTTCTCCCCATGCTTCTATGGGTTTCCTCCGGGTACTCCGATTTCCTCCCACAGTCCAAAAACATGCACAGTAGGCTGACTGGCGGTTACAAATCGCCCCCCGGGTGTGAGTGTGAATGGTTGTGTGTGTGTTGGCCCTGCGATGGCCTGGTGAGCCGTTCAGGGTGTACCCCGCCCTCGCCCAGAGTCGGCTGAGATGGACACCAGCCTTCCCGTCACCCTAACTGGGATTAAGCGGCTTAGAAAATGAATGAATGAATAATACAAACTGATACATCTTTTACTGATAGTCACATTAGAGCAGCCTGGGCTACAAAGAAATCAGCCCCAGCCTCAATTCTGTGTTTCAGTCCAGAATAATCTAATAAACGCAAGTGATCTGATGTGGAGGCCAAAAGAGACTGTAAAAAAAACAGTGAATGAGTGAGAGAGAGGGAGAGAGAGAGAGAGAGAAAGAGAGAGAGAGAGAGAGAGAGAGAGAGAGAGGTTCACATTCCCTCCCACACACATTTTCCTATCAGTTATAAAGTTGTAATCACACGGCTGTTCACTGAAAGCTGCCAAGAACGTCATGCCTTACAGTATTTAACATCACTCAAATTCTCGACGTCATTAATAGTAAGTCATGCGAGGAAATCACGTCGTGTTCCTCTGTGTTCTGATGTGTGTTTAACAGACTGGTATGTAAAACATCTTCTATTCAAAGTACTCCCTGCCACATGTTCACCTGTGCCAGCTGGACACTTCATGGGTTTTCAAATAAGCACAAGATGCAGACGTGGACGACTAGAAGAGACGATACGACACTTCCAGTACATCGCTCACGGTTTTAATCTCATCTCCATCCACTGCATCTCTGGAGTATGTACTGTACGTGTAACACAAGTGATACTACAGACACGGCTGGGAAGAACCTGAGAATTGTACAGATTGTACTAAAGCATTACTCATTCGTTTAATTTACTAAGCCGCTTAATCCTAATTAGGATCGCGGGGAGGCTGGCGCCCATCTCAGCCGGGAGATGAGGGTGTCGGTGTTAGTCTCGTTGCTTTAGCAGTGCACACCAATGAATTCGAGGGGAGGGGCGGAGCTTCTGAAGGATTTGTATGACTGTTAAATTAGCGACAGTCTTTCTTACATGTTAATTGAGAGTTTACGTTATTAAGATATTAAATCTTAAAACACACTTACAAACAACATTTCCAGCCCAACTAAATCTCAGAATAACACACACACACACACACACACACACACACACACAAATCTCAGTGTTGTAAAAACAGATACACATTGTTTTCTTCCCTTTACTCAGCCTTTGTGTGGGAAACGAGGTCACCATGGCACACATTTCTGTATGTGAGCATGTTTCACTCCCTAATAAAATTATTTAACAATAAATAATACACTATAAATGTTTTTCTGCATCATACAGTAGACACAGTGTCTACGCTTTTCATCTGTTTAAAATAAATTTAGTCTTAGACCTAATTCAGATTATTGTAAATAAAGCAAGATTATTTTTTAACCGGATCAATTTTGCGTAATAAATAAAACCCTGGCAACCCTTATAAAGCACAGGGCAGCGTGATTCCTGCCCCAGTGGGTCACTATTTAGTATCACATGATGCAGTTCTTATTTTTGACCACTAGGTGCTGAATAGAGAAGGGGTATTTTTTGATTTTGATATACTGCATTAATCCCTCAAGGAAAACTTTGGCTCTGCATTTATCCCATCCAAAATGAGCACACAGACACGTAAATAGTGAGCGCATTAGTGTGTCCTGTGAACAGTTTTTATTTCTTCCCAACACCCAAGATCAGTTTACATAGCTCTAAAAGGTCACTGAAAGTCCGCCAGGGTGCAGCGCTGCATTTATGTAACAGATTGTACTAATGTGAAACTGGCCCAGGTCACATGAGGACCCGCGCCACACTTTATTACGGCTAAATGTAGAAAGTGATAGAGGCATGAAGTGTGTTCCGTGGAGGATTACACTACAAGTGTGTGTGTGTGTGTGTGTGTGTGTGTGTGTGTGTTTTAAGACCCTCTACTTCTAATGTCAGCAAGTGTGTGCAGGAAATACTTATAATGATGTAACATGTCACCGGCGCAGTATTTTCATCCCCCTATAGGGGGCAGATTGCCCTCTCCATGGACTGACCTCTGGACTAGTTTTGGAATCGACCCCAAATTGAAACTACAAAGTCCATGGAGCTGTTGCTTGTCATAACAAAGCTGAGTAATGAAACCCTGCTGGCTGTGAGGACCGTATGTTTTACACTCTTGAACTTTTGTGAACTCTCCGGTCAGAGGGTTTGACGTCAGGTTATCCGCACGCCGTATTAACGTTAAATTAAAAAGAGTAGAACGCAATTTCAAGGAATGGAGTTATTTTAAAGCAATAAATATGTCAGGGTCAGAACTTTATTCATGGATCTGGCACTTCTCAGAAATGAAGTGCGTGCGCCACGACAACGTCTTAGCGGTGGTTTTGTAAACACTGGCGCCTGTTTGTCTGTTTGTCAGTTTATCAGTTTGACTGTAAACAAAATCCTGACCACACCCATGCAAGGATTTACGCCAAACTTAGTGGGGACACTACCCAACCTGAATCCCAGAGATGATTTCATTTTCTAATGTCAAGGTCAAAGGTCAAGGACAGAGCAAGGTCACCGATTTTTGGAACTGAAATTGCTTATATCTGAGAAACAGTGACATAGACCCATTCTTGTAATGAGGGACAGATAGGACACGATAAACAACCACCTTGTCCTGAGTGATCTAGAAATTTCAGACGTTTGCCATTTTTGAGTAGAGTTGACGGACCAGGCAACCAAAAGGCGATGCCACGAATGTCACGTGACAAATTTGAGGATTAAAAGCGACAGCTGCGAACTGCCTTTCGAAGTCGCTTTTCTATCGCACCTCCGGTGTGATCACCCGCTAACGTTTTGCGTAATTCTGCTAAAAAACACACAAGCAAAAGTAACCAAAGTTAAAACATAACCTCCTGACAGAGATGAAAAAAAAAACCCCACCAAGTTTAAAAGTGATGTTATGCCAATATTTTAATATTAATACGAAAAGCAATTCTTTAATCTTCTATAAAACACTTCGATTTATCTTCTATAATCGCCGCAGGAAGTGATGCGTACAGTAATACCCACAAACCAGTTTAAAATGGACTTGAGTATAAATGCAGTCTGGTGCAGTTCATCATCCCTTGTGATTTACTTTCCTGAGATCTACCCCAGTCGTCCCTCAGGAGATCAGCGACCTGCAGCACAACACACAATATTTTCCCTACAGTACATTCTTTCTTTTCTTCCTCTTGGTGATTTTTTTTTTTTTTTTAGCTGCACCTGATATGAGAGCTAAAATATAACCAGGATGATTTTTTCATTAAATGTCAAGTCTCAGTTTTATCATTTCTGGGGAAATTCAAACAGTGTCTTGTTTTATCGCTAGCTGGAGATAAACTCAATGATCCGGTGATATCACACACATATCATACCCTTACCGGAGTCATCAGGAAGAGTTTTAATAGATTAATGAAATGGGTTTAAAAGAAAAGGATTAAATCCTTAAAATCAACAAAAATCAGTTATTTAAATGCTTTTTTTTCCCACTCTGAGGTCATGCCCTGTCTTTTTCTCAATTACTTCATCCTTTATTAGGGTCATGGGGAGGCTGGAGCCTATCTCAGCTGACTCCGGACGAGGACGGGGTACACCCAGAACAACTGTGGGAGGAAACCAGAGTACCCAGATGAAACCCACGCAAGCATAAGGAGAACATGCAAACTCCACACAGAAACACCCTCACTGAGCCCAGGACTGGAGCCCAGGACCTTCTTGCTGTGAGGCAGATGTGCTAACCACTACACCACCGTGCCGCCATATTTAGACTTTAATGGTAATAAAATGTTTCAAAAGGTATTAAGAAGCCAGATGTGTGCCAAAACCCTCGCTATACCATTACACCACCATCACAGGTTCATTATGTTGATTCCAAATCCTGACCTGACCATCAGGTGAAGTGAATAACCTCGATGACTTTGACCTTACAGTGGCACCTGCGAAGGAATTAGGCAGGAAGTGAGCAGTCAGTTCTGGAAGTTGACGTGTTGGAAGCAGGAAGAATGAGTGCTGTGATGATGAACGACTGGTCTGTTCATCTTCAAAATGGCAGGTCTTTCCTGGTATGCACTGGTAAGTACTTACCAAAGGTGTACAAGGAAGGACAACCAGTGACCTGGCAAGAGTGTCATGGGCGCCCAGGGTTCATTGATGCCCGTCAGAAGACAAGCAGAGGCAAGTACGGCCGGTCTGATCCCACAGAAGAGCTACCGTAGGACAAACTGTTGGAGTAGTTCATGCTGAATATGATAGAAAGGAACCAGAACAGGGCTGTTAAAACACACACCAGTCAGGTGGTGTTAATGTTATGGCTGATCAGTGCCTATGAAGGCGGGTTTATCTGTGAATCACACGGTGTTTAATGTCCCTCGGCTCGTCCGACTCTGGCAAAAGATGTATGCAACGTCTCCAAAAATATCGCACCGATCGTTCACGAAGGTGCGAGGAAGAGTCTGGTGGAAAAATAGCTTCCTCACATGACTCATGACGCACATCATATCAGCGCCTCCATCGCTCCGTAGCGATGAACCGCCAACGTGGTGTCACCGCCGCAGGCATACAGCAATGAAGAATGTTTTTGTTCTGTGTTCTGATCCAACTTAAGAATGATGGAATATTTAGTCTCGTCGTCTTCTGCGTCTTGGCACTGACTAAAAGGAAACCCCACCATCCCCAGTACCAAGCAACAGACCACCGTACTTTTATAATCATCTGTTTATATGGAGTCTGCTTAGAGCGGAAATTTTGATCAGGTCTATTTAAAGAAATCAGGCTGAGTCCGTGGGGAAAGTAGCCTATTGTTTTAAGTGTACTCTGGGAAACAAAATGGTGACGAGACCCTCGTGTGACCGACCTGAGTGCATTTCTGACCTGGGGCGAAGAATACACTTCACATAATACCATCAACGCGATGTATATAATCATTCATTTATTCATCTTCCGAACCGCGTGATCCTACTAGTATCTTAGCTGACTCTGGACGTAGGCGGGGTACACCCTGAACAGCTTGTCAGATCATCGCAAGGCCATCGCAAACGCACGCAGCCATTTACACTTAGCACGTTCGCCACACAGCAAGAAGATCCCTGGTTCAATTCCCGGGCTCGGGGCGTGGAGTTTGCATGTTCTCCCCGTGCTTGCATGGGTTTCCTCTGGGAACTCCGGTTTCCTCCCACAGTCCAAAAACATGCACAGTAGGCTGATTACCTGTTCCAAATCGCCCCAAAGTATGAGAGTGAGTGTGAATGGTTGTCTGTGTTGCCCTGCGATGGCCTGGCAACCTGTCCAGGGTGTACCCCGCCTTCACACAGAGTCGGCAGAGATGGGCGGGCGCCAACCTCCGCGTGAACCTAATTAGGGTTAAGCGACTTAGAAAATGAATGAACGAATTAATGAATGAATTAATCATGTCGTTGGACTGTGGGGGGGGAACCTGAGTACCCAGATGAAACCCATGCAAGCACGGGGAAAGCATGCAAACTCCACACAGAAAAACCCTCACCGGGCCTGGGACTCACACCCAGGACGTTTGTGCTGTGAGGCAGACGTGCTGAGCACTACACCACCGTGTCACCACCACTTTTCTTAGACCTGGTAATACCCAAAGTGTATTTTTCACCACCACAGCTTTTATATATTTGGTTATACAGAGCTGTACCGAAGAACTGGGCCGAACTGATGACATCATCGGTATGGAAGCAAACACTAACGTGATGCACGTGATTGAACAGAACCATATGCGACATGTGTATTCCCTTTTATACTCGTCTCCCAGAGAAAACCTCCACTTACACTATAACAGTCTGACAGATGTGTGGGATCTAAAGCAGACAGGAAGCGTCACCTCTGTCTGAGTGTGTTTCGAAGTGCAGGGTCTGTAGTTTTGAAGCCTGCAGATCCGTGAAAAGAGCACAAGTCCCACGTTTCAAACAGCACAAAGTAGATCACAGGTTCAAAACAAAAAAACCCCTTAAGATCAGGGTAAAGACAAATATTTGCTGTCGAGGTCTTTATTTGCTGAGCAAAGGTTGCCTCTCTGATATGGTCCAAATTCCTCTCGCGTGCAAAAGAAAGTGAATCACAAACATCAAGAGATTCTGCGATTCTTCTTTTTTTTCATTTAAAGCAGTCATTCTTAAAAGCTTTTTCTTCGTCTGAAAATTCTCTTTAAATTCTGACTTTAATGAATAAATGAAATACTCTGGCAATAAAGAGAAGATAATCGGTCGTCTGGTGCAGAAGCAGGGCTGTAAAAAGCCCGTCCAATCGTTTTATTCAGTCCGAGAGAAAAGTTTAGATGAACTTCCTGCCTGTCTACTAGCACGACCTCTGCCTGTGCACTCATTCTGCGGAGTCTTCCACAAGGCTCGGAGGAAGTGCTGCTAAACAACCATGAAAAATTGACAGCTGTGATGGCTAACAATAGCCATGTTCGCTGTTCACATTCAGTATGATAATGTTATTCACTATTCTCATTCCCTGGCTCTCTCTCTCTCTCTCTCTCTCGTGAACTGGTCCTCTAGCAGTAGTCAGGCGATGCGTGTTCATATTTTAAAGGAGTGGTTTTAGTAGGGTTAAAAAATGAAATAGTTATAATAATCCAATAAACCCAACTAACCAACAAATAAGAAAACTGATAACAAAGAAGGGCAGCACGGTGGCTAGCATGACCACCTCACAGCAAGAAGGGTCGCGGGGAAGCCGGCGCTCATCTCAGCCGACTCTGGGAAAGGGCGGGGTACACCCTGAACATGTAGCCCGGCCAAAACACGCACAAACGTTCGCACTCACACCTAGGAGCGATTTGGAACCGCCAATCAGCCTTCTGTGCAGACTTTTGGACTGCGGAAGGAAACCAGAGTACCCCGAGGAAACCCACGCAAGCACAGGGAGAACATGCAAACTCCACACAGAAACGCCCTCACCGAGCGCGGGAATCGAACCCATGACCCGCTTGCTGTGAGGCGGACATGCTAACCGATGCGCCACCGTGCCGCCCTAATTAGAAATGAGTTGGAATAAAAATAAAAATATTTCCATCTATCCATTAAGTGATGGACAGATTGGGATGCATGTAAATTACATCGATTGATTAATTGATTGTTTACCTAAATAATTAAATAAATAGTTAAATGAAATGAAATAAAAAAATTTTAATGTATATGAAATTTGGGAATAATCCAATCAGAACATCTTTTTTTCTTTCTTTCTTTTTTTTATCATTCAGTGTGGTCTCAGACTTCTGGACCGGACTTTATATAGAAATTAAAGCAGTCTTGAAGGTCACATGATTACTTCGCATATTTTACCAACATTCAAAAAAAAAACCTCTGGATCTTTTCTATCGTTTCTCCCAGAATTCCAGTTGGAGATTATTTTGTCAGTTTGCTTCTGTCTCTCCTTCAGTCAAACAGTTGGGGTTTTTTTCTCTCATCATGGTCGAGGTATTTTTTCCGCTCTCATTCTGACTGATGCCAGTTGGTATGTATGTTCTCTCATTCTCTCTGTTTTTCCCCCACAATAGTGATCATTAGTGATCTTTCCTTGCTTTTCAGTTTTCATCCAAATAATCTTCAGTTCCTAAACTGTATTTATGTTTTGTTTTTGTTTTGTTTTTTTTTGTTGGAATGTTAGTTTATGCATTACTCACCCCAAAGTCACAGAAGGAACATTAGTCATGGCGGATTGTTTTTATGGGCAACAGAGATAAAAAGGTATTGAAAATGTGCATACTGTTGTCGTGTTATTTTTTGGTCCTGAGAACAGAAAGCACCGCGGCTATTTCGCTGGCTGGAATATTCCAGAAACAGAAATGCATGTCGATGCCGTAGTGGTCACCACATTCTGGCTCACAGCAGAAAGTCTTCCTGTGAATAGTTTTTTTTCGAATAGAATTGATTGTTGGCCCTGCGATGGACTGGAGAGCGTTCCAGTCTTCCCATGACCCTGATAGGACTAAATGGTTTGCTAAATAAATGAATGAATAATTAAATTAAATAAGGTCAGAGTGTAATCAAGCGTTCATTCATTCATTCAGTTTCTAAGCCACCTAATCCTAATTAGGGTCGCAGGGAGGCTGGCGTCCATCTCAGCCGACTCTGAGTGAGGGCGGGGTACACCCTGAACAGCTCACCAGCGCAACACACACACAACCACTCACACTAACACCTAGGGGCGATTTGGAACCACAAACTAGCGTACTGTGCATATTTTTGGACTGTGGGAGGAAACCAGAGTACCCAGAGGAAACCCATGCAAGCATGGGGAGAACATGCAGAAACGCCCCGATCCTCGAAATCGAACCCGGGACCTTCTTGCTGTAAGCTGAACGTGTGCCGTTAAATTATATTACATTACTTATTACAGAAGAGAGAAAGAAGGAGTGAAATGTTAACAGTATAAAGCGCTGAATAAGATCTATGAAAATAAAGAGAAGATTAAAACTATTATTGAATAAATAAATGAAATGCGGTTTAAGGATTTTCCCTTCTGTTATTTGCGAAGCTTCTTCATCCTTCATCTTATCTTAATCCACGCCGGATGAGTCCACTGTTTGTTCCTTCTGAAGTCGACGACACCGAGAGCGCCTCTTTTTTCCCCCCAGCATGCACTAGTGATTCTGGTGCAGCTGAAATAAATGAAGTGTAATGAAACGAGAGCCCTTTAAAAGCGCACTTCACCGACATGTGAGGACGCCAGAAATACCCGCGTGTCATTTCAGAGGAAGTTTGATGGTGTACGATGATTTCTTTCACCTCACAGTTTAGTGACGCTCTAATGAAGAATAGCAGATGTTCAAGAACTCCGCGTTGTTCAGCGTCCAAGAATTAAAAAAAAAAAAAGATTAAAACCGGCGCTGGGTTTGGACGCCTCTCTTTAATATTGCACCAGAGCATCTTACTGCGTTTCAAATAAACCTAGCTAACGTTTCATCATCATCAATCATTTACCGGATCAACTGCTTAATCCTACTAGGGTCACGGGGAGGCCAGAGCCTATCTCAGCCGACTGTGATCAGCACCATCACAGGGCCAACATGGATTGCTTAAAACCAGCAGTGTGCAGCTTCACTGTTTATGTAACAGTGCACTAATTTTTTCTTCTGCATGTAATGAAGCTAACATCAGCTCAGCGCTCTGCTAACTTCTCTTCAGAGTGAGGTTAAAGCAGGTTCTTCACAAGTGCAGGGTGTGTTCCCTTTTGGTCGCTGCGACAATCTGCATGCCCTTTGACCCCCACTCACTGTAAAGGAAGAGAAGCACGGTGGGGTGGTGCTCTACCTCAACTTGACCTCTTTATTATGGTTCCTCTTCATCCGGTCCACACACAACAAATCCCTCAATTGGAACAACAATGACCCATAAGAGTTTCCCTGCAAACAGAGAAGGAAGAGTAGTTTCATTTACTTTATACACTGTTAGGAATAAACTGTTAGTAATAATAATAATTTTTATTTTTGGGGTGGAGCTTAGCTCCTTTCCATTTTATGCATGCGGGTCTGTCAGATAATTCCTTTTCATTTTTCTGGGTTTTCAACCATCAATCAACTTAAGATCAGAACTTTTCAAAAGTGCAGCACGTTTGTTTAATTCATTCATTCGCCGAACCACTTTGTCCCATCAGGGCCCCGGGGAAGCTGGAGCCTATCACAGTCCACTCTGAGTGAAGGCGGGGTACACCCCGAACACCTCGCCAGTCTATCGCAGGGCAAGACATATAAATCTATTTGCATTCACTCTCATACCAAAATGCCAGGGGCAATTTAGAACAGCCAATTCGCCTAATGTGCTTGTGTGCCCTCGACGAAGCAGGGACTCAAACCCAGGCCCTTCTTGCTGTGAGGTGGACGTGCTATCCACTACACCACCATTCCGCCCCAGTCGAATTAGCAGATTGGAATTAACTGTTATACTACTAATAGCACTATATCTAACAATAGCACTAACAATAGCACTAATAACAATAGCACTAATCACAATAACTCGCAGGGGCTTTGTGAAAGTATAAACAGGAAGTAACATGACAAGTTAAACCAATCACAGTAAAGAGCTTCCACACACAAACTGGACTGCACCACACCACACCACACCACACCAGGGCACGTTTCGGTTAAGGAAAAAACTCTGACCACGTTTTTAATCAGAACGATGATCAGATCTCTGGACTTCCCCTGGATTTGAATACAGCGTTCACGTTTCACCGGTCAGTTCCAACTGAATACTGAACTCTAAAACCCCTCAGCTCCGACGCCAACTATTCCACTTCCTCTGTATCTGCACAACCTGTTTATCAATTGCCTTATCATCTGGACACTGTTGGTTACCCCAAACACACCCATTTCAGGATGAAAATGGTCCCTGTCCTTTTTAGACCACTGATGATTTGGCATCACATCCTCATCGCGATGTATTCCCGGGACATCTTTTAGATACACCCTGACCCTGAGCAGGATAAAGTGCTCACTGATGATGGAATGAATCTCTGTAATGAATTTAACTGCTAATATTGCGAAAGCTTACAGTCACTGTCACACAATGATGAGGAGTCCAGACCCATTTTCTGCTCGTCAGATGTTCCATTAGGTGAATATCTCACCGTGTGATGAACGTCGACATCAGCAACTAGTGGTTCGCGATTTTTTTCAACGACTTTGAACCATTCGCCAAATTTTCAAGATACTATCTACTGGTAATTTACTGATGAATTTCTAGTGACATTTTGCTGATATTCTGGTGAGACAGTTCACGGACAGTTCAAGGACAGTTCACGGACAGTTAGCGAATCTCTGCGAATGTAGCAGCATTTTGGCAAATGTGGCAACTGTGCCAGTTGTTCTCTGTCTGTTTGCAAATGCTTACCAAGTTGCCTTCATGGCATTGCATCACAGTCATGTGACAGTCACATGACCACAGACATTGCCCAGCTGTCCCAGAGTTCGCAAAGCGTTCACAGAGTATTCTGAGGAAGAGGAATACAGAATAGTTGATAAATGACAGTTGCGAGTATTTGCAGACTATTTGGCGAAAAGACAAGTCCACTACAGATTTCCCAAATATTTAAACTTGATTAAAACTCCTTGATGAATAAATGTGAAGTCGGCGAACAGCTGGCAAACATGGCGACTGCTTGAAAGTATTTGCAGAATGAATGGTGAATGTGGCGAATGGAATCGCCAAATGTTGTCAAGCCCATTGAGATACATCCTTAGGGTTCTTTAGATGTTCTTCCTATTGACTGTTTTTCTAGCTCTTCATAAAGTCATCAACCACCATAACCACCATTACCAAGTCATTCAGGAACCCATTTTATTTTTATAATATGCTATGCATAACCTATAAATATAATTATAATATTTTAAACCACATAATACCTCAAACGACGAGAGAACCGTAAACACAACCCCAACCAATTCCAAACAGATCTGCATTTAAATGGACTGATTTGTTTGCTCAGAAATTGAATAAGAAAAGAGAAGGAGAGACGCTCTGCTTTCCTCCCTTCATGATAAAGACTTATGGTTGGCAGGGTGGTTAGCACTGGCGCATCAAGGCGAGCAGGTTTCAGGTTCGACCCGTGCAGACGGACTGAGCCTTACTTTGTGGAGTTGGTATGTTTTCTCTGTGTGTACATGGGTTTCCTCCGGGTACTTTGGTTTCCTCCCACAGTTCAAACACATGCACATTTGGTCAGCTGATCCACAGGGATAGCCCAGCAGCGACTCGCTAACCAGAGAGCATGGAATGTCGATGAAATTTGGCAAGTTTAGCGATGCCTGGTGAAATAACCCTTGATGATGTTAAGTGGGCGGGTACACCGTTAAACTGATTTCAACTTTAGGGCAGCATGATGAAGCTGACTGCCAATGGGACTGAAGACCTTTGGTTCCATCCAGAAACAGTAGTACAGGAGACATTCATGCGGATGTCGGGCGAAGGGTTAGCCAGCTTTGGGAATAATTTGGAGATCATTCGTATTTTTCATGTGCTCATTTTGAACATTCATTCATTCATTCATTCATTCATTCATTCATTCATTTTCTAAGCCGCTTAATCCTAATTAGGGTCGCGTGGAGGCTGCCGCCCATCTCAGCCGACTCTGGGCGAGGGCGAACAGCTTACCAGGCCATCGCAGGACCAACACACACAACCATTCACACTCATATTCACACCTAGGGGTGATTTGGAACAGTCAATCAGCCTATTGTGCATGTTTTTGGACTGTGGGAGGAAACCAGAGTACCCGGAGGAAACCTACGCAAGCACAGGGAGAACATGCAAACTCCACACAGAAACGCCCGAGCTGGGAATCAAACCCAGAACCATCTTGCTGTGAGGTGGACGTGTGAACCACTGCTTCACCGTGTCCAACATTTTTGGGGTAGATGAAACATGGGGAACGTTCAGGAAACATGGTGAATACTCGAGAATAGTTAAACAATTTGGAGTGCAATTTTGGGCAAAGTCATTTTGCCATCATATGCAGCTTGGTGTGAGACCCCCTTAAAAAAGGGGCATATTTTAGTCGTGAATTTAGTTTCCCCCAATTCGTCAACATTCGCTCAATATTCGCTTTTGGTGAGACACGACTATTAGCGATGCGAGCGAGCAAGCAAATTACTGTATACTTTGCTTAATGTATGCCCCCCTACCCCCTCGACAGACTGGTGACCTTTTCACCATGTACCCTGCTCCTCGCCACCTGAGACTGGCTCCAGCTCTCGATGTTGGAGAGGAAATTCTGCCTCTTGGCCTTAAAAAGATCATCTCTTATTAATGTTGTTTATTTTGTCATGAAGTCCAAGCAAATGCTATCATCAATTCTTAATTTAGTGGAGTTGGACAGAAGTGATTTTGAGTTTCAGCATTTCAGTCTGGAAGGAGTCGGATTCCTGCATGGTAATGCTCACGTCTTCTCAAAGCGAGTGTCAGCAGTGGCTGCAAAAAACCCCCCCAAGAAATTCAGTGTTGATTCCAGCTATTAAATGTTAGCGATGTTGTATCTGTATTGGTTTTACTATTAACAACTGAAATGCTAACAGGTCCTGAGATAAACCCTCCTTGGGCGCCCTTTGAAGCGTTTATTGAGTTTGGAGAACAAGCCTTTTAGGGAACATTACAAGTGGGAAAAACAGAACTAAGAGCTGCACACTCCGAAGTTCCTCAAGCTACTTCCACTAACTGCTTTTTGTACAGTCGAGTGTAAAGTCAAAGAAAACATTAACATGGGAACTTTCAGAGAAAAAGCCAAGATGCAATCATCAAAGAAGACGAGACCAAATACGGACTTTTTTATAGTCTTATCTATATTCGGGATATGGACTACAGTCAAGTTCAAAGTTTTTAACATCTTTCTGAACACATGCAGCCTAGCATAACAACATGATTCACAAAACACCACAAACATTTCATCTCATTCCCAACCAAACCACTTTATTCTTTAATACGGCCACGGGGAAGCTGGAGCCTATCCCAGCCGGCAGGGGTACACCCCAAACAGCTCACCATTTCATCACAGACCAACACACATTCAACCAGTCACGCTCACACCTAGGGGCAATCTGGAAAAGCCAATGAGCATAAAGTGCATGCATTTGCATCTGGAGGAAACCAAAGTACCCGGAGGAAACCCACACAAGCAGTGGAGAAAATGCAAACATGAACGCCCTCACCGAGAACGGGACTCGGATTCAGTCACACAAACAAGGGCGTTTCTGTTTGGAGATTGCACGTTCTCCCATGCTTGCGGGGGTTTCCTCCAGGAACACCAGTTTCTTCCCACAGTCCACAGACTAACTGGCTATTCCTTATTGCCTCTAGGTGTGTGCATAAATGATTGTCTGTGTTGGCCCTGTGATCAAATTGCAAGCTGTTAAGGGTGTACCCCGCCTTAATCCGGAGTCGGCTGAGATAGGCTCCAGCCTCACTGTGACCCTAGTAGGATAAAGCAGTTTGGTCCATCAACAGTGTGCACATAATTAAATGACATCACTTCCTGCCACCATTCTATTAAACTCCTGACGTTGGGCTCAGCACTCGTTTCAGATGAGACGGTCTGTTCGAGGGAGACCGATCGACTCATGTCATGGTGCAGTAAGTTCAATCTGCCTAAAAGACGGCGGAGTCAGTAGTGGACTTAAAGCCATCCCTGAGGACCCACATCACAGCCCATGACTCATCTGGAGCACTCAGGATTTAAAGTGGGAGCTAAACATCAACTCCTTCATTTAAAGGACAAAGCAGAGATTTCTTATCCAGTGTACCGCACTCGATGATGATGACACACTGCTACACATCTGTTCTCAATTCTCCTCTCACTTCAGTACGCCACGCTGCTGCTACAGTCAAGGAGAAGGATTACCTGTAGCATAGCATTCATCTCACCAATGCTGAAAAAGTGATAAGCTGCAAGTGGCCATATTTCCTGGATCTTTTCACCACTAAAACTGTCGGACGACCAGGAAAGATAATAACCGACATCAGCCACCCGGGCGTGGACCCTTCAAGGCACTCCTTTTCAGAAAGATATGAAGGTCCAATATATAGACTTAGGGCGGCACTGTGGCACAGTGGTTAGCACGTCCACTTCACAGCAAGAAGGTCCTGGGTTCGATTCCCGGGCTCAGGGCGTTTCTGTGTGAAGTTTGCATGTTCTCCTCGTGCTTGCGTGGGTTTCCTCCGGGTACTCCGGTTTCCTCCCACAATCTAAAAACATGCACAGTAGACTCATTGGCTGCTCCAAATCGCCCCTAGGTGTGAGTGAGAATGATTGTATGTGTGTTTGCCTTGCGATGGTCTGGTGTGCTGTTCAGGGTGTACCCCGACCCTCCACACGACCCTAATTAGGATTAAGCAGCTTAGAAAATTAATGAATATTAAATAAATCTCCCCTGGGTTTCCCAACTACATTCTGGAGAGAAAGAAGGAAAGGTTGACACCGAGTTTTCTTTTCACCGCCTTTCACTCATGATGATTTCCGCCTTCATGTGAATCACCTGTCTCGTTTATTTTAATTATCCATTTAACAAGTTCATGTTCCGTGTTTTTGTTGATGTTTGGTGTTGATTTGCTCGGCCAAAGTTTTTCTGCCTTCCTGAGTTTGTGTGTTTTCTATTCTGTGCGAGTCTGAATGGTGGTTTATGATCCTCTAACTTTTAGGGTTAAGGGTTCATTATTAATAGATCTGTTTTTTATTGTTTTGGTTTTTTTTTTTGCTGCTCGTTATGGTGCAAAAACAGCAATACATAACATCCAATCAGCATCAACCCACCAAGTTGCAGCCTTATAGGGTTTTCTGTGGCATGTCCCATGCCAGTGGGGTTCCGCTCAGGAGCTCTGCTATCATGACCAAATCCTCATGATGTGTATACGGAATACATACCTTTAAAATTTCTACATTAATATCCACGTAGATTTGAAATTCTCTAGAGCTCTAGACGTTTATTAGCCGAGTGCAGAGTGCATTTTATCTATATACAGCTCTGCCTGTTGTTTGTATAAACCAGCATTTCTTATCTAATTTGTCTTTGAACTAATCTACTATGAAACATGTATGAAAATGTATGTAAATTGAGCTACACACAGACACACACTCACACACAAACACTCACATGATTCTGCCGGTGGGAGAGCTCAGCTTGGGATCTTCTAGAGAATTTTGTAAACATTTTTTGTGAAAGAAATGAAATGCTTGAAAGACTCTTTGGAAAGTTTTTGAAAGTTCTTCGTCCTGAGAAATGTACTGGTTAGCCCTAATCTCAGGACCGTACCTGTCAATCTGGAGCTGCGCCGCCGTGTCACCTGTACTGAACATAAATCATCTTTATATCTTTATTAACATGATTAAATGATTAAAAATAAGTTATTATCGCTCCGTCACATTACACCACATCTCCATAATGATAAGCAAGCTAATGCTACGCTACAACTATACCTTAAAGGGAAGCTGTCACATCCGTTAAGTGGCATTCACACTATAGAATTGGCCCAGCGTATGGACAATTTTTGGCATTCGCTGCCATACGCTGAAGTTTGTTTTGATTTTGTTTTATTAAGTTCATGTACATTGGTGTTCGTGCCATTCACTGTAAACTTCCGTGCCTGCAAGCGACAAGTCCGTGTGCAGCAAGAAAGCCGAGGAAACGTCTTTTTCTTGCAAAGTGAGATTGCGGCTAGTTACCAGTTTACACACACACATACACACACACACACACACACACACACACACAAAAGACCAACATAAGCATTAAACAAGCAGTTTGGACATAACCGTCACATGACTATTTATTGATAAGTATTGGTAATTTGGAAACAGAATATATAACTATTATAAACTAATAACTGATAATTAGCTCATTAATTAAATTAGCCAACATGTTAGCATTTTCTAAGCCAACTAAACTAATATAAAAGGTATTTGTGGTGCGATATTAATGAACAAGGTTTTTTGATCTACTGAGACAGGAAGTGCAGGTAATTTATTGTTCATGCAACCGTTGACTCTTATCTTAATCACAGATGGTGGTGGTGTATACAGTATTTACTTTTATATTTATGGCATTTGGCTAACACCCTTTTCCAGAGTGACTTACATTCATCATTTTTATACAACTGAGCAATTGAGGGTTAAGGGCCTTCCTGAGGGACCCAACAGTGGCAGCTTGGTCCCGGGGCTTGAACCTTCGGATCAGTAATCCAGAGCCTTAACCACTGAGCCACCACTGCCCTACAGGGTACAGGCACAGGTCAGGCGATCATCACACAAATCAAAATAGGAGGGAAACAGGCACTGGAATACCTAAACAAACCAAACTCTAGGAATCACCAACAAAGTGTGTGTGTTTGTGTGTGTGCTATATATCAGGAGTGTGTAATTGAAGTAAATACAATCCGCAGCCTGTCCCTGGAATGCTGGGCATGGGGGTAATTTAGTGTCGCCACTCCACCTTCTGGCATGTTTTTTTTTTTTTTTTAATGGGAGGAAACTGACAGAAACATGAGGAGAAAATGAATATGGAGCTTAAAACATATGAAAAAATATGAATCGGATTATAATCATAACTGGTTTTCACTACCAGTGTACCTGTGGCTTTATTAGCTCCACGGTGTCCCACGGTAATCTCAACATCCCATTCACACCGAGTATTCCGGGGATAAGATCACATCCATCCGCTCTATCAGTAAGAAATCAGAGTCTTCTTCTGACAGACCCAAACCAGCATCATGGAATAACGCCTCCTAAAAGGAAATGGTCTCTTTCTCTGCCTTTTCCTTCCTATCCTATAAATCTTTCCCATCCACCGTGCAATCCAGTCCAGCTTTCAACATCTGTATTTCACTCCTGTCTTCCTCTACGTCATCGCAAAGCTCCAATCAGTCAACAGGGACGCTACGTTATGTTTCATCTGAAAACGATGATCTTTCCACGATCAAAGAAAACAAAAATGTATCCGGCACTGGATCCCTACTGCGTACCATACAAGCATACCGTAGAGCACCGGGTTAGGGTCAGGGTCAAGCTTGGAGCAAAATAATTGAAAAGAAAAAAATTGAAAAGAGCTGCATTGAGCTCAATTCAAACAGGAAAAGAAAAGAAACCTCCTAGCTAGAAAATTTAACAGGCTAATTCATAAATTAAACAAGTTTACAAATTCTAGTTTACAATTCTAGTTTAGAAATGTGTCCAAAAACCTTTGACCAAAAATTGTGTGTATAATATATTTTTATATATATATATATATGCATATATGGTATGCAAGTTGGAGGCGTGCCTGGGTGAGTCACATGTACAGGCTGAATCCCAATCGCCAGCGCGGTTTCGTTCTAGTGACGTGAAGAAGGAATGGCTTTACGAGTGCGGAGATCGAGCTGTTTCAAACCAGTGTTAAATGAGATGGTCTAGTCAACAGAAGATTTCTTAATTGTGTCATGAGCTGATCCCTTACATTACAAAGCCCTGCTCCTGTCGCTGCCTAGCAACCTCCACAGCTGTGACACATTAAATCAAATTTGATGGATGTGACAGCTGTGTACAATGAATCCTGGGATAGGATGGGACAGGTGGATCCTTCTCAGCTTGGAAAAAGGCGGCTGAAAGTGAAGGAGGCTTTGAAAAGAGACAGTCGAGCCACACCAGCATGACATATTCATTCACCTTCGATAACGAAACACCAGAACTGCGATTTAATTGGGAATAAACTCTGTCATGGTGTCTCACTCACTGTGGTTCCAATTGGATTTTAAGATAAAAGAAAAACTTCTTGGCTCCTGACTGGCGCAACAAAAAAGCGTTCGCCTGATCACCTGAAGTTCGCCTGTTCAAGCCCTGGATGAGCTGACTCGCCAAGCCCTAATTCGCCAAGCACTCACTTACAAGAGACAATCATGGACATCGGTGAGGTTATGTATACAAAGGGGCACATGGTGCTTTCCTCTGAGTGTGTTCTGCCACTCCTGACTAAGAATGAATAAAAGAAAGCACAGGATGACCTTCGCCCTCCGTAGTTGGAAGTCATCATGTGATCATGGAAAAGTTCTCCTCACAGCAAGAAGGTCCTGGGTTCGAGTCCCGGGCTCGGTGAGAGCGTTTCTGTATGGAGTTTGCATGTTCACCCTGGGCCTGTGTTGGGTTTCCTCTGGGTACTCCGGTTTCCTCCCACAATCCGAAGACATGCACATTATTCTTATTGGTGAGTGTAATTGTGAATGGTTGTGATGGACCGGCGAGCTGTTTGTGTTAGCAGTGTGTGTCTGTAATGCGAATCACATGGCGCCTGTGGTGGACACGATGTCCCTGATGTAAAGTATGAAGCATGGAGACTTTAGCTGTTCCTCAGTGCTTGAGAATTAAATATATAAAACAGATTATATCACAGGCCTGACAAAGAGTCTTTCATTTCTCTCTATTCATTTCTATATATATGCTAATCGATTGGCAGACGGAATAAAACTATTCTTTCTAAATAATCTCATTTAAACAGGAAGTGAAGAGAAATCTGTTTATACACCGAGGCAGGAGCGAAGTGTACACTCGTGCTATTGTTTATCTCAGAGCAGTTTCAAGTTGTCAGACCAAAAATACTCCTATGCAAATACGGGAGGTTATGTGACACCACACACACACATGCAGTACCCTATTCTCTGGATCGAAATTGTTACTCTGGAGCTGCGACGTCGTGTCGCCTCTACTGAACATGAATCGTCATTGTATCTTTATTAGCATGATAAAATAACTCTCTTGCCTGGGAATAAAAGTCACTGCAAACATGAAACAAGGTTATTATGGCTCCGTCACATTACATCACATTTCCATAATGATGTGAAAACTTACGCATCGTTAGATGAGGTTGTTTCTTTATTCATGGTTGTTCCAGCGGTAACATAAATGACAGGTTGGTGCCATGGTAATACAATACGCTTCATCTTAGCACGTTCACCTCACAGTAAGAAGGTCCTGGGTTCGAGTCCCAGGCTCGGCGAGTTCTTCCCGTGCTTGCCTGGGTTTCCTCAGGGGACTTTGGTCTCCTCCCACAGTCCACAGACATGCACATTAGGCTCACTGGCTCTTCCTGATTGCCCCTAGGTATAAGTGTGAATGATTGTATGTGTGTTGGCCCTGAAATGGTCTGGTGAGCTGTTCGGTGTGTACCCTGCATTTGCCCAGAGTCAGCCTCCCTGCGACCGGAGTAGGTTTAAGCAGAGTGGCAACTGAGTGAGTAATGATAATACCGTAGGGTTTCCATAGCAACAGCCGGTTTACTGCAGGTGCCTCATTTAATCGACTATAATAATAAACGTATGAATGATTGTATCGTTATAATGAAGTCTGGTGAGGACGTTAACGGAAGGAGTCTCCAGTTTCAGAAAGATTTATAGACTTTTCCGGAAACAGGGCAGCTTTGATTTTTATTTCTCCCAAAGATTGTGGGAGGAAACTGGAGTACCCCGAGGAATGGGTACACCGTGTACAGCATGCCAGTCCATTGCAGGTTCAACACACACATTACCATTCACACTCACACCAGCCAGTTAGCCTAATGTGCATGTCTTTGGACTGTGGGAGGAAACCAGAGTGTACCCAGAGGAAACTCATGCAAGCCCATGGGGAGAACATGCAAACTCCACAAGTTAAACACCCTCGTGGAGCCCAAGACTCAAACCCAGGACCTTCTTTCTGTGAAGTAGACATGCTAACCACTACACCACCGCGCTGCTCACTTTTTTATTGTTTAATTCATTCATTATTAAGCAGCTCCAGTTACTACAGTCCAAATAAACATTATATAAAACACTGAACCCAAAACATG
The DNA here is from genome assembly GCA_030014195.1 of Neosilurus mollespiculum. Taxonomy (NCBI): domain Eukaryota; kingdom Metazoa; phylum Chordata; class Actinopteri; order Siluriformes; family Plotosidae; genus Neosilurus; species Neosilurus mollespiculum. The sequence goes on from JAQMYF010000026.1 coordinate 2,594,014, forward strand.
AAGTTTATGGTGAAGAGGCTGAGTAAACAGACCTTCGTGCCATCCTCCGAACTTTCATTTCCTCAGGAAGGTTCAGGCAATATTTTAGTGGCACCTGGGCACTGACACAGGGTGAAGGAGAACACATGGCACAGATGAAACCGTATACCAGGCATCCTGTAGGAAGAAAAGCAAGTGAGGGGATGAATACGCCAACAGATTGCATCGTTGTATATGTCCTCAGAAACGGGTGGTGCCTCTGTGCATTTCCTCGTATGCATGCGGAGATCGGTGCGGGTTAAACGTCTCAGGCTTCTCTCGATTGATATCGTGCATGTGTCTGAACCACTTCTTCACTCAGGCTCCAGGAGGTATTTTAAGGGCTTTACAGTCAACAGTGTAACAAGCTTGATAAGTGTGTGTGTGTGTGGGGCTGCAGGTTAGGGGCAACCAGCGCACGGATGAATTGGATGCATTTCCATAAAAAGGCAGGACGATACAGTGACCGAACGAGAGAACAAGAGAAAACCTGAATTTAGCAGTTCATTGATTTTAAAGAAAAAATATAGGGCATTAAATAGATACAGAAGCGAGCGGTGGACTTTGCGATAGAGATAAAACCAGACAGGTGGCACGATGGGGAAGTGGTTAACACGTCCACCTCCCAGCAGGAAGGTCCTGGTTTCAAGTCTTGGTTTCCACCCACAGGCCAAAGACGTGCACATTAGGCTAATTGGCTGTTCCAAATTTCCCCTAGCTGTGAGTGTGAATGCTTGTGTGTGTTGCCCTGCGATGGACTGATGCGCTGTTCAGGGTTTTCCCTCGCCCAGTGTTGGCTGAGACCCACGACCCTAGTGAATCAATAATTAAATAAATTATATAATTATTATAAAATGGAATAAATTCTATATTTTATTATTTTTATTTCTAATAATTAGTCATCTTTGTTTAGATGAATATTTCTTAAAGTGGGACTCGAGGAAGTTCAGGATATTTTTCCCTCTTGCGGGAAGCACATGTTTCTCACATGTTTAGCGAAGTGATTTTATTTATTATCGAGCGTTTAGAGCTCTTCACATGATGAACTGTTCTTTCATACAGAACCTCACTCTGAGAACTCAGAGCGTAACATTGGGGAAAGTTCAGGAACACCAAGGTCCTTTTGTAAATATTACTGCACACACATTAAATCCAGAGACTAATATTTACATATTTAGATTCATTCATTCATTCGCATGCATTCATACTAACCCTATCAGGGTCGTAGGGAGGCTAGAGCTTGTCTCCGCTGACTCTGAACAGCTCGCCAGTTCATCACAGAGCCAAAACACACAACCATTCACACTCAAAGGGGCATTTTGAAACATCCAATTAGCCTAATGTGAGAGGAAACCGGAGTCCCCAGAGGAAAGTCAAACAAGTACGGGAAGAACATGCTGACTCCACATAGAAATGGCCTCACCAAGCCTGGGACTCAAACCCAGGACCTCTTGCTGTGAGGTGGACGTGCTAACCGCTACGCCCCCTTTCAACGTCACTCAAGGTCAAAGGTAGTTATCTCGTTTAACGTTTTATATACGGTTTCCTATTAGTGTTTCACAGTAATCATGTGTCCAGCACGTGTTGCGAAGATATAAGCACTTAAAATCTTTACTTTTATTTTCAAGGTCACTCAAGGTCAAAGGAGATTATGCCGTTTGAAAGTATGTGTACATGTGTTCCAAGCTGTTCCAATTTGGATCTATGGATCTCCAAAACTGTGTGACCTTGCTCTGACCTTCAGCTTTGACCTTGACATTTTAGAATCAAATCACTTTAGGAACTCGAGTAGAGTGGTGCCTGCACCAGGTTTGGTGAAAATCCATACATTTGTGTGATCGGGATTTTATTCACAGTCAAAGTAACAGACCAGCCCTCAGGTGAGAGATCGGTGATTACAGTCGTGGTCCTAATAATAAAACTCGCTTAAGTATTTATCCAGTTATTAATGACATTTTTTTAAAATGTTTTTCTGGGCAGGTCAGACTTCCTGTCCAAAATTTATCACATCGACTAAAACACATCAGTTTACAGCAAGCAAGAAATCACACTGCAGAGTGTAAGGATGCTCGAAAAGTACACACAAGCAAACAACCAACCAAACAAGTAAGCATGCATGCACACATAAAGAAAGAAAGAAAGAAAGAAAGAAAGAAAGAAAGAAATGTTCCTTTTTAAATGCAGCGATTGGTTTTATTTATACTGTAAGCTTCCTGTAAGTAGATTATTGTACTGTACTGTATGCACAGAACATTATTATGATGATTCTTTTCTATTATAACTTTTTTTTTTTAACTAAAGACTCTGTGTAGGAGGCTGGAGCCCGACTGTAAAAATATTGCAAACTAATAATATAGTGCATATTATCATTTACAATCTTCTGATCTGTGGCCCTGGATCACATTCTACTGACTCACCACTTTGCTTAACTCTCTAACACTGATTTTATCTCTTCAGCTGCTGAATTAAAGGGGCAGAATCATGCTTTGTTTGCTTTTTTTTAAAAAATCGTCTAAATATAATCTAACGTGTTATCAAACAAGACATAATTTATATGGATGGAATTTTAGTTTACGAATGATACATGAACACTCAAAACATTCTCCACTTCTTTTGATTTTCTAGGTTAAAATACGATTTAATAAATACAGACAAGTATTTTACACATTCATGGCATATTAAAACAACTTTTTGGCAACTAAATTTGGGTAAAGATTATGACCCAACTGATTTTTTTAACTGTTAACTTTGCTAAACTGAGATGTTTGCTAATGTTTGTTAAATGTAAACAAGGATTACGTTTACATTACATGCAAAAAAAAAATTTAAATAGGTAATAAAATCGATAAGGCACTACAAAAATCCACAAATTTCTTGATGTTTATTAGTTTTATCATGCTCTCCACTTACAAAAAAAAATTCCCAGAATGCACTGAGTTTTCTGGTATTTCACTGCAAACTAGTGCTATAACTGTTAAATTATCAACAAAGATTTTGTGTGTGTGTGTGTGTGTATGAGTGTGAAATACATAATGTAAATTTACCACATACCACCAGTACTAATCCTTTTTTAGTTCTCGTGGATTTTTTTAAACTTATAAAGATTTGTCAATCTACATTAAAAAAATTGAGATCCCCCTTATATTGACTTCACTTACTGTAGATTGGTCCCTTTGTTTTATTTGGGCAGGGACATAGTACCACTCGTTATAAACTCTTTATAAACTCTTTATAAACACGGATATCTGAAACATTAGAGGAAATGCAGCTTCTGGTTGGCTGGTTGAGGTGTGAGGTCACCAGCTGCTATAAGGTTCTCGCTCTGTGTGTGTGTGTGTGTGTGTGTGTGTGTGTGTGTGTGTGTGTGTGTGTGTGTGTGTGTCAGAGGCACATTCAGTCATCTCATGTGCTCAAATGCCGTGAGTGCTCAGAGAGAGAGAGAGAGAGAGAGAGAGAGAGAGAGAGAGAGAGAGAGAGAGAGAGACGGGGGGAAGGAAGACAGAAAAGGAAAGTAGAAAGAGGAAGGAGAGACGACTTATAAAAACACCCAACTGTTGAACAGTTTGTCTTGAGAACAAGACAAACAGTGTCTGAAGGGAATATTTAATTGATTAGGACTCATACAGACTATTATATGGGTTCGAGAATTAACAGGAGTTTGTCTGGATCTCTTTAGGTGAGTACAGACTGAACTTTCTTATTCTGAGACTAATAAAATTACAGTACAGAGTTTATTAAGATTTTTACTCTGAAATCTGATGTGCAGTATTTATCAAACTGGTGTTAACGCACAGATCTCATGTATTCGTGCAGGTTATATTTGTGGCTATGTTGAGAAATGACCGTAATATTGATTTGTCAGAGATATTGATTATCGGCCGTACTCTGACAGCACTGCTATAAAAACTGTGGCGTTTTATCAGTTGTGAAAATCGGACGTTGCATTTTAAGCAGAAAGCACTGATGGACGAGATCATAGCTCTCACTTATGCAAAGCTGTCGTAGATACCAGACAGGTGTGTTGTTTTTATTCAGTACCTCAAAATGCAGAATAAAAATATTTCTGTCCTGCTTTGCCTTTTTATTTTAAATGGATAAACAGTGTGTCTTTGGCACTTCAGCACTTTATTCGCCTGCTGATGCTTGAAAAAAAGAATCCTAATTTTATATAATGTTTTCTGAAGCATTTTTAATTGTCTTGTGCTTCGTAAATAAACACTGACACTGCGGTTGCCTCTCATTGTGTGTTTTCTGGCTGTAGATCATGGATGATATGGATATGAGTGAAGGCAACAGCTCCAACTCCAGCTCGCAGAACACTACTGGCAGCAGGGAGATCATTAGTGATACCACGGTGTTCGTGGGCATCATAATAGGAATTTTAGTCCTGGTTATCGTCTTCGGAAACGTGCTGGTGATTACCGCAATCACACGCTTCCAGCGCCTACAGACCGTCACTAATTGCTTCATCAGTTCGCTGGCATGTGCCGACCTGATCATGGGACTTCTCGTTGTGCCCTTCGCCGCTTGTGATATCCTCCTTGACAAGTGGTACTTTGGGAACTTCTTTTGCGAGTTCTATTTGTCAACAGACGTGCTGTGCGTGACAGCAAGCATTGAGACTTTGTGCGTCATCGCCCTGGATCGCTACCTGGCTATCATGTGGCCACTGCGTTACCAATCACTCCTGACAAAGCGCCGGGCCTGTTGGGTGGTGCTGGCGGTGTGGGCGGTGGCTGCCCTCATCTCCTTCCTGCCTATCCACATGAGATTGTGGGTGTCCCTTGATCCCGATGCACAGTCCTGCCTCAATGAGCCGTCCTGCTGTGAATTCAACATTAACCAGAGCTATGCATGGACCTCATCCATCATCTCCTTCTACATCCCGCTCATGATCATGATATTCGTCTACGGCCGGGTCTACCTAGAAGCTCGGCGGCAGCTTCGAAACATCTACCGTGTAGAAGGTCACATTCGGACGAAAAACACGTGTGGCCAGGAAGGAAACCGCAAGACCAGGTTCGGCCTCAAAGACCACAAAGCCTTGAAGACGTTAGGGATCATCATGGGCGTCTTCACATTGTGCTGGCTGCCGTTCTTCGTCCTCAACGTGGCCACGGTGGAACAGAAATCGAAAGCTTTAGATTTGCCGTACAAAATCTTGAACTGGATAGGCTACGCCAACTCGGCGTTCAACCCTCTGATCTACTGCAGGAGTCCTGAGTTCAGACGTGCTTTCCAAGAAATCTTGCATATGAAAAAGCCTCAGGTTCCATCTGCAACAAAAAAAACAGAATATACACACAGTGGCCAGATGCCAAAGCAGACGTCTTTCCCAGACTTTGGAACGGTAGAGCTGGATACTTGTTCTCTGGCTGCCGGTCCCGCCAACATCAATGGGAATTGTAATAGAGCACCGACCTCCTTCATTTAGAAATTCACTGCATTTTTAAAAACACACAATTTCTTACCTTCTTTGCATCCTTCGCTGTCCTTTTAAACATAAACCCTCCAAGTAAAAAAAGTGAACAAACGGGAGCAGGATCGCGACATCACGAAGGACTTTATAGTGTTCTGGTTATACAAGAACCGAATCCATCTCCGTAAACTTAATTTTTTAGGTACAGGATAAGGGTAAAACTTGACTTTTGTTATATTATTACAGTCTGGACACCTAGACTTACTGTACACTACCTCATGACACTCTGGCACATTTCTTCACTATAAACACTTACAGGGAAAAAAAAAAAAAGGTCTGAAATCAGATTAGTGTGAATCGTCTTCTTACAGTAAGGAGCCTGGATTTTGGTTCTGACCAGAATTGACACTGAATGAGTGGAGCTGATCTCAGACACGAACTGTTTATTTTTACTTTATTTTTTAATTTTTGGTGAAAGATAGACTTGTTACATTCCTTTCAAAAGCTAAAAGTGCATCTCTTAAACCCAGGGATGTCGTCATTTTCTTCTTCTTGCTGTTTTTTTCTTTTTTAATCTCTGCAATTCCTTGTCTGAAGGCGGAGGAAATCTGAGCTGCTGACGAGGAGAAACAGGTGGAGGTTTCTGGCTCGGTGTGCTATAACCAGCTGCACTTATAAAAAGAGAAGGAAAAAAAATACCTTCTGCAAACTTCAGCCTTCCGCTATTAACATTTCCCAAAGATTACATGAACAATTTCCATTATAAACAGTGAGGCACACCGTATAAAACACGAACCCGTTTTATTACGGTTCTTCAGACGGACGGGGAACGCCACATCGATATCGGCGAGGCGGTTCGGCTCAGCGGCGATTATTTTCCGTATTAATTAACCAGATCGTTTGTGTTTGAACGCTCGAGTGCACTTCACTTCACTTCACTTTACTTCATGCGAGAACGCTCAGCACCAGGCTCGTGTCTTGCATTAATCCCTTAAACAAAAACAAAAAAAATAGGCTCAACCTTTGAGGTTTAAACGTCTGCGTTGGTGAGTATCGGTGTGCAATGTTTACAGAGATTCTTGAGCAAACTGTCCAAAAGGACAACCAGGAAAAAAAAAAACCTCCTGATATGGTTCCAATTGGCACTTTAGTTTATAAAAGCTTTCGTCTTTTTTTGTTTACAGTTAGTGTTAGTGAGGGAGGGAATGTAGCGTAACGCAGGAGGAGAATCTGGATCGTATACAGGAAGATGTTCTGATGTATCTGTCAGGCGTTATTGTTAGAGCGTGTTTGTCCAAGAAGAGAGGCGTTGCTGTTTTTTTGACATGACTAGACCTTCCTTCCTGTTGCGGTGTGTGTGTGTGTGTGTGTGTGTGTGTGTGTGTGTGTGTGTGTGTGTGTGTGTGTGTGTGAGAAAAATCTCTATTGTGA
>JAQMYF010000026.1:2604471-2617002 GCA_030014195.1 Neosilurus mollespiculum
TCCTCTCCTGCTTAGTACTGAAGTCCACTATCAGCTCCTTAGTCTTGCTGACGTTGAGGAGGAGGTTGTTGTCCTGGTTCATGTCATTGTTGTCCTGGTTCAGTTCATGTCATTACCCAGGGTTCCTGAAGGTTCTGAAACATTTCCAGTTTAAATACACTCTGAAAAACCACACACCTGAAACTTACCCTGAAACTTTCACCAGTGGATATTTTTTCTTTCTTTCTGGGTTTTTTTTTTTTTTGGCCTACATATGAAAAACAAGTGCTGTGACCCATTCTGTGTACGTACTTTGCTATTTGAAGTGTAAGTGCGCTCACACTGTGATGTAACAGTACGCCAACATTCAGTGCAGTATGTATACCCGGATGATGTAATCAAAAGAGTAAAAATTTTGAGTGTACAACACTGAACACTTCTCACTATCTAAGCTTGTGCCCCATAGAGAAAGGGCGGAGCTTATAGGATTTGTAAAAAGTTTCCTCCAAGTACTCTGGTTTCCTCCCACAGTTTAAAGACATGCACATTAGGCTAATTGGTTGGTCCAAATGGTCTCCAGCCTCCCCCCAACCCTAGTAGGATTAAGCCATTCAGCAAATAGATGAATGCCCTTAAATTGTTTGTTTTGTCCTGTAGAAGGTCTCCTACATGGAACAACGTGATTCCTGCCCCATTGAGCCCCAATTTATAATCACTAGTTGCAGTTCCCATTTTTAACCACTAGGTGTAATATTTTATTGGCTTTGTTCCTGCATTCATTCGATTACAAAAAAGTTGCATCTAATCTAACGTCCCAGAAGCTTGTTTGGTTTCAGATGGACTTTAGGAGCTTCAGAACACTGTACATTTCTCTTAGTGTTTATTTATAAGTCTTTAGGAGTTAATGCTTTTTTTCCTGCCATAAAAATACAGCCTGCAAAAGTCAGCTTTGCTTACAGTAGAATTCACACTCTGAAACTCCCAGATCATCTGAAACAGAACATGACTGTGATACAGAGGCATGGCCCAGATTTATAATAGAAATTGATATTAATTTAAATAGATAAATGTTTATACACGGCCAATATGAAGCCAAATCACTAAATTCTTTAGCTCATCATGTAGGCTATAACACATGTTCACTTAACTCGAATAAACATGTTACAAATACCAAAAAACAACATTGTTTAAAAATTAATTAATTAAATACTTAAACAAAATCACATACAGTTCTGGACAAAAGTGTTTTGCATCCTATTATTTAGTACAAATTTTGTTATTACATTTTATTTTAGGACTTCTCCATTATGGAGTCCGTCCAGCTTTCAGACAAAAAATAAACCAAAATGATGTTCTGCTTCAAAACTAAGACATTCTGTAAAATATTCACTGCACTATTATAGATCATTTCTTATAAAACTGCATACACTCCCTGAGAGTTTCCTCTTAAAACACATGAAATGAAAAATGTTTCACTGATTACTGTTTGTTACTTTTAACCAGGAATCACTCAGTGCAACCAGGCTGAGCAGAAAAGCATCTCAGAGCTCACAACATAATGACCGAACCATGGGGTGGAGGATGGACAGCAGCAGAAGACCAGCTCGGGTTTCTGTCCAATCCTTCACATCTTATTTATTTATTTTTATAAATGTGTAATACCGGAAAAGTCCAGAGGGTGGAAGCTGGTTATTCAAAGGCCTGGTGTACAGTACAGTGGGGCAGGTGGAGAGAGAGAGAGAGAGAGAGAGAGACAGAGAGAGAGAGAGAATTCTTTGTTCCTCTTTAAAACACAGAGGAGAGAGGAGTCTCTGCTTAAAGCGCTTAAATGTAAATGTAGGAACTCAGTACAGTGTCATCCTCATCCTCCTCATCATCATCCTCCTCATCCTCATCATCACTACCACGGGACGGTGTAGAGGAGCCCGGAACTCCAGGTCGGGGAGATGCTGCGAGCTCGAAGCCCGACTCTGACCGAGCGCCGCCTCCGCTCCACAGCAGCACCGAGCTGGCTGTGTTCCAATCCACCCGTCTGCTGAACCGAAAGCACATCTGCATCCTGCACGAGAGCCCGAGCCTGACCGAACACCTTAACTGCCGACTGGAACTATTACCGGGACCGAGAGGAGAGGAGAGGAGAGGAGAAGAGAGGAGAGGAGAAGAGAGGAGAGGAGAGGAGAAGATAGGAGAAGAGAGGAGAGGAGAAGAGAGGAGAGGAGAAGAGGAGAGGAGAGGAGAAGAGAGGAGAAGAGAGGAGAGGACAGGGAAGGAGAGGAGAAGAGAGGAGAGGAGAAGACAGGAGAAGAGAGGAGAGGAGAGGAGAGGACAGGAGAGGAGAGGAGAGGACTTGGACACCAGCAGAACCCGTGTGGAGTGAGGTGGAGTTTCTTCTCGTCGTTATATCCATCATGCTGGACTAGTGTTGGATGAGAAGACACTTTTCACCATGAGCACGAACGGTAGGAGTCATCATTAAAATAAATAAATAAATAAATAAATAAGAAAGAAAAGCTAGTGCACTTCTCTGACAGCTTCATGTTCACTAGTGTTAGTGTAATTAACATGTGATCATTAACAGTGCTGATAAACCGACTCGGTGTTTATTGGTATCCAGTTGTACCACAGTTGAACCCTTTCAGAGTTAATTCAACGCTCTAGGTGATATTTCATCCCTGCGGATTTTGCAGTGTGTTTAAACTGACTGTTGAATCAGGGTGTGATCGATACGATTTCTACAACTTCGATCCACTGTGTTTAACTCTGCAAACATGATGTTACTGTAGGCTCTCTATTTCCAGATCCATTTAATATATAGATTGAGGCACTGCCTAAAGGTGGAGATCCTGATTGTGAGGATCCTTCACTCACTCACTGATTTCCACTTTTAATTGGATCACCTGTCTTGTTAGTTTAAATTGTCTGTTTAATGGGTTCATATTCCGTGTTTCTCTTAATGTTTGGTGTTGTTTTGCTTGGCGAAACTTTGTCTGCCTACCTGGCTGGATTGTGTGTTATTTATTCAGTGCGAGTCTGAGCAGTGGTGTATGAACCTCTACTTTTGGGTTTCATTATGAATAAATCTGGGTTTCTTTATTTCTGCCCATCATCAAGCAAGACAGTGATACCTAACATTCTCAGATAATCAGTTGATTAATAATCAATTATTACCTCTGGCAAGGACGTTTTGTATTACCCACGGCTTGTTAGCAGGATTTCACAAAAAGTTATGTTTGGATATTTGTGAAATTTCTACCAGAGGCGGGGCTTTCAACGAAGACTTTGGAGATTGTCCAGATTAAATTTTGGAACCCGGGAATGAATTTTTTTTAGTTCCTAACATTGGAAAATTGAATGATTTATGACATTTTGGTTAACACAGAGGAATGCTGGGCTTGGTGGAGGTTTGCACTCTTCCAATGCACTTGAATAAGTCACTGCTGCCATGTGTGATTGCCTGATTGGATAATTGTATGGGATGCATTTAAAATGGCCTCGTTGCAAATGAGCGGCACATAGCATGGTCACATGGTCATGCTTACCCACCAGGAGTGAGCAGTAGCCCTCATGAGCCGCTATCGGACTCTGTTAGGAAGCATCCCTGATGCTATGATGCTCAGAATCCATCCACAATTCCTCCACCTACTGATAGTCGTGTGTTTTTTTTTTATGGTGTAGTGTCAGCGCCAGATTGTAAACAGACGTCGGTTTGTGTCTTCAAGGCACGAGCCGGTTTAGAAATGCGACATGTCCTGATTCTGCCCGTGCCCTCTGGCGTTCTCACACCACCTGCATTGCATAACACAGCGAACCAGGACGGAGTATGTAAACTGTATGTAAACTAACAAAGGTGAACGTAAGGTTGATGCGATTTTATTTGTTCTAGGAAATCTCCTGCAGTTTCCTTCACTTGTCTGGATTTTTTTTTTTAATCCATGAGATAAAGTTCCATTCTGTTTAAATCACTTCAGTTTTAAAAGCTCAGTCATTAAAGCTTCTTTTTGAAGTTGCTGTAAAGTTTTCCACAGTTCTTCACTCCTCCTGCACACCAGATGTGAGATCATTTGTGTCGAGCGCTATACCAATCTCTCCAACCCCTAATTACTGACCTGGTGACCGCACTCGTGACCAGGACGAGTTACCAGCTCAATCCTGAGTTTCTTTCTGTTTGGATGCTTGAGGATCGAAGGCATCTTTTTCAGGTACTTTCTGAAGACAGATTGAGCCACAGGCCGCATTCTCCGTCTCGTTTCATTCCTGTTGCGACCGCACGGAATTCCTTTATGCCCCTAAAAAAACCAGATGTTCTACAGGCACCACTGGAAGGCTTGCTTTTTTCTTTAAACATACTTTTTTCTTTAAACATACTTTTGTCTTTAAACATACTGGTCAGATTACTTGCTATCACAATAAACATTCATTCATCCATCCATTTGTTGAACTGCTTTATCCTATCAGGGTCACGGGGAGGTTGAAGCCTATCTCAACCGACTGAGTGAAGGGCAAGTACACCTTTAATAACTTGCCAGTCCATCACAGGATCAACACACACACGACCATTCACCTTCACACTCACACCTAGGGGCAATTCGGAACAGCCAATAAGCCTAGTGTACATGTCTTTGGACTGTCGGAGGAAACCTGAGTACCCGGAGGAAACCCATGCAAGCACAGAGAGAACATTCAAACTCTATACAGACACAGCCTCACTGAGCCCTGGGACTCAAACCCAGGACCTTCTTGCTGTGAGGTGGATGTACTAACCACTATCACAGGCACAATTTTTAAACCTGCAGACAATCGGGTTCCTGAAGCTGCTGAGATTTTCAACATCACCTAACAGACGTAGTGTATATCTAAAAATCCGGAATAGTCCAGAAGGTAGGGTGAAGGTAAAGTCTGTTGGGCTTTTATACCCCAGCCTACGGTTTCTCTAGCGTGAAGCAATTGGGGTTCAACTCGTCCTGGATGAGGTGCTATTCTATTTTTACTGGTACCTATTTATACTGCTAGGTGGACAGAGGCACACTCGTGGTTAAGACCTTTCCCAGGGATCTTAGCACGGTGGGGGTCTAACGGGGATTCGAACCCACAACCTCGCGAACATGAGCCCAGCACTCTAACCACTACACCACCAACCCCATAAATAGCCCAGAAAGACGCAACTACAAATGTTAAACGCAGTAAACTTGGCTATGTTGTTATTTTGGCCCTGCAATGGTCTGTTGAGCTGTTCCGGATGCACCCCGCCTTCGGCCGGATTTGGCTGGGATGGGCTCCAGCCTCACGTGACCCTACTGAGGGATAAAAATGGTTCAGAAAATGAAATGAAATGAAAAATGTTTCAGCCATGAATGAGATTAGGGTCGTCGTTATTATTTTTATGGCAGTAATGGATGGATGGAGACTAAAATAATCACTCTGATGATTTCGGTTAATCGCTCTGAGGTCACTGCAAAAACAGCTACGTGCTACAACTCCGAGCGCTGCAGAGATCATGTAAATAATTGTCTGTAATATCCAGCATTCTTCATTACGCTGCAGAACTCGCTGACATCAGGAATGTTGTAGGGCGTGTACACACACACTCATGTACACACACACACACACACACACACACACGTGTACTAGTAAATACTGTACATTTAATGATGCGTATTGTATTAATACAACACCTACGTTACGTTATGAATGCAAACATGAGTAGTTTTATATTTATTACAGTATATTCAGTGGTATAGTGTGTGTAAGTGTATACCGTGTGTGTGTGTGTGTGTATATATATATATATATATATACACAGTGTGTGTATGTGTGTATATTTTTGTGTGTGTGTGTGTGTGTGTGTGTGTGCGATCCAGGTACTCATCATGTTGTGGGGACCCTACATAAGGGGGACTTGTCGTCCCCGTGTGTGTGTGTGTGTGTGTGTGTGAGAGAGAGAGAGAGTGTGTGCAAGGAGTGCAGTGAACTACAGAGGCTTAAACCCAGCATCAGGCCTGGCTGCTTGCCAGAGCATTTAGATCAGAGATGAGGGGGAAAAAAACCTGCTGAAATCGAGAGAATTTTATCATCAGCCAGGCATGGAGGGTTACTACATCCCACTGAGTCGACGTGAGCAGCTGAGCCGATCCACTACCGCCCCCACACATGTTTTGTATTTTCCAATATTCAGTACAACAACTTTACTTTTAGATCCAAAAAAAAAAAAGGCTAAATATGATGTTTGGAACGTTGCACTGTACGAATAAAGTGACTGACCTGGTAATGTCCTGGGGCAACACACGGGCAGGTGGGAATATAACGGTGCAGTCCAGGATCTGGTCTATTATAACAGTCTCAGATTTAAAGGGACCGATCAGCAATGAGACTTTAAAACGAGTTAAAGAAACAGCAGGGGATGAAGGGAGGAACAAATCAAAGGTGAGACACAGAACAGGTGAACACAGTCAGGTAACAAGGGCCGAGTCAGAAGCTAGGACTGAAATGAACGTATTTATCATTCATCCATTCATTCGTTTGTTCAGGGGCAGTGGGACTTGAACCCCTGACCTTGGGATCAGTAATCCAGCACACTACCACCGGAGAAAGAACCAGTGCTGATTTTCGTCACACTGTGTTTCTGCCCTGCGATGGCCTGGCAGGATGTACTCTGCCCTCGCCCAGCGTCGACTGAGATGGGCGCCAGCCTCCCCGCAGCCCAAATTAGTATTAAGCGCTTCAGAAAATGAATTAATTCTTTCGTTCATTCGCCAAACCTTTAGGCTGGAGCCTATCTCAGCTGACCCTGGTTAAGTGCAGGGTACACCCTGAACAGCTCACCAGTGCATAGCAAGACCAACACACACACAACCATTCACACTCACACCAAGGGGTGATCTGGAACTGCCAAATAGCCTGAGGTGCATGTCTTTGGAGTGCGGGAGGAAACCGGAGAAAATGCAACCTCGACACACACACGTCTCTCCAAGCCCAGGACTCGAACCCAGGACCTTCTTGCTGTGAGGTGGACATGCTAACCACTACGCCACCGTACTGCTCAGATACACACCTTGAGAGTTTCAAAATATCATCAAAATATTTCCAGATGCTTCTATTTCTTCTCATATTCTCTGACTGACTCCATGCGGACGATAAAAAAAAAGAAAAAAGTCTGAGTGTTGAATCTCTCTCAGTTCTTCACGGCTTCTTTAAACAGAGCGAAACTTTATGCTGTATAACATTCAGGAAGTTTAGTTCTGGTACACGTTCGGAACAGTAAATCAAGGCCGTGTGCTGAGTAATGCCCCAACTTCCTGCGCTATTCAATCTGGAGTTGTTTTATTAATAGCTTGCTTAAGGAAAGAGAAAATTGCTTGTGCCGCTGAGTGCCTGGTGCAGAGCTGTAGATCAGAAAGAGCGGGATGGATAGAAGACAGCCGCTCCTCGCAGGATCTGGCAACATTCCTGAAGTTTGTGTGCGCGCGTGTGCATCGGCTTCTCATTGGCGGGTGTCTATGACGTTGCCGATGGTGTTATATGGAAGTTTGTGGCTTACCTAGCAACACCAATCAGGACGCAGGGAGCAGTGGAAGTAAATACAGGAGGAGGGTGGCGGTTCCGGAGGGTGCCACCCTGGAGCCTGGCGCTAGTTCTCTACCCAGATGGCAGAAGAGTGGCAGAAGCAACACAGTCAAGCCACGCTAAACTAAACGCCACCTGGGATGTGTTTGTGTGTGAGGACGGTTACTGGAAGCATGAGGCACTTTAAGGACAAGGAGCGTTTTTTGTTGTTGTTGTTGTTGTTTTATTTTCAATCCTGTCACCATGGACAGAATCTCCAAATCTCTTTTACACCGAAGTACTGATTGTACCCCACACACTCTGATTATAGTCCAACATGTAAAGTGACTTTTTTGTGCATGTGGGTTGTTAAATAGAATCTTTTGTCGTCCTCCGAGGAGGCCACCGAGTTCGGGCGCACCGCCATCTTGGATCAGATGCCGGAGATAGAAGTGGACAACCGTGTTATTATCCTGTGTGTTTAGCGTGGGCCGAATTTCCAGAGTTTCAGCATTCCGTCATCTAATCATAGACTTGTGTTGCAGTCTGTGCGTTTATTATACAGTACTATTACACTTTCAACTGTTTATAAATACCCCATGATGTGAATCTGATCATCCAGAGACCCACAGTCATATACTGTATCACTTTATTTTGTATTTTTTGTTAGTTTTAGGAAGTAAGCGATCACACTTTGCCAAATCACGTCAATCTATGTTCAACGGAGAGCAAAATTCGTGTCCGGTCGCATTCGTTTCTCGTCCCGAGAATGATGCGCCCCTTGTCAGACGAGCTTCGTTCAATTCGGCGGAAAGTTTTATGCATGCCCTAAACCTGGAACGGACTCCACCGGGTAACCGCGTCTGCTGGTTGTACGGTGGTCGAGTGCTGAGCGTGCGTTTTGTTAGGAATTAGTGTGTTCCTCGTCCTTGTCAGTTCGCGTCCGTTGATGTTCGGTGAACCTGATTCGCAGCTGGACTACTTCCAGACATGCAACAGGTTGTGAAGGTGGACGTGCTAAGATAACGTATTAAAGCGAGAGTATTACCATGACACTAACCTGTGGTTTATGTTACAGCCGGAACCACCACGATTAAAGAAAACACCCTCATCTAAGTTTTCACATCGTATAAAAAACCTGCCATGTTTATCAGTGGAAGGGCAGAACGAGTAGGCTAGAGCTGTCAGTTCCAGTCTAAACCCACAATTACCGGCCCACTCTTCCTGTCTTCCGTTAATGTACTCTCCGCTGACAGGAAGCTCGCCGGATAGTGCTTCACTTCATCTACAGCTGTGGGTAGAGCACCAGATCTCGCTAATCCTCAACAGCTCCTTTCCTTCCTCACTATCTGAGTACCATTCAGGGTTTCTAATCTTTCCTTTCTCCAGTTTCTGTCTCTTATTTTTTTATTATTTACCCCCTCTTTCTCTCCAGTGTGGTCATCTGCTGAGTCCCACCCCTAAACATAAGCTCTGTCCTATCATATAACCGTTACAAGCCTGGCTGGGGTTAGGGCTAACACATAGCGCTATCTACCCTCTTCTGCATACATGAGCTTACAGACACCATCCATCCATTAAACAAACCACTTAGTAGAGTCATAGGGAGGCTGGAACCCATCTCCGCTGACTCCAGCACAGGGTATCACACACACACACACACACACACACAACCATTCACACTCTCAGTTATATTTAGGGTCAGTTTAGAACAACCCAGTTAATATAATGTGCATGTCTTTGGACTGTGGGAGGAAACCAACGCGAGCACGGGGAGAACATGCAAGCTCCATACAGAAACGCCCTTGCCCAGACCGGGACTCGAACCCAGGACCCTCTTGCTGGGAGGCGGATGTACTAACCACTATGTACTGTTTGACCGTCCGCCTGTTTTTGTTTTCTGTGCAGTGTGTATTTAAATTCTAAAATCTTTCTCTGTGATAAAAATCAATCCCTTTTTTCTTGGCTGTTGTGCATCTTCGTGATTCCGTGTGGAAAAGTGAGAGTTTTGTTGTTTCTTTGGGTTTTTTTTGGAACAATGTTGTATTGTTGTTTGGTTTGTTGGCAGGCGATGGCAGGCGTAGATATTTTGGATGCCACCCACTCTCGCTTGACCTTCACTCACGTTTTGTAGGTTGCGGGTGTGAATGCAATATGGATCCTACATTTACAGACCTCACTGCTGGTTATCTGAGTGGTGGGTTCATATCAGGACACCCGCCAGAAAGCCATCTCAGCGCGGCTGAAGAGGCTCTGTCTGATGAAGTGCTCGGCGGTTCCACTTGATCTTTCAAAAGACTCATTACCTCATAGAACCGACAATCTGCCTTCATTCTGAACAGGATATTCTCTCCTGCAGACACTCCTACTAAAATAGCTCGTGGTTTTCATGGTGTTCGTGCTGTAGATTCTACACACTGTTAGAAATGCACTCCTGACATCATGCTCCTTGTTGACATGATTGCATCAAGCACTGGCTGCACGTGCACGGTTAACGGTTTTAGTCGCCGACAGCCCAACACAGGTGGTACCGGTTTTCATGGATTACCGGTAGCAGGCAACTTAGTGCCTCACCTGACTTCATGCTATGCCATGACGGGCACATGCTATATGCTAGAATGCTAATATTTTGATGTTTAGCTACCCTAGGGATCAGGTTCCCTGATGTTGCAGAGTCATACATCTGTTAGAACCCAAGGTCTGCAACGCAGTACCGGTATCCAGTTATCTCCTGCTGCAAGGTATTTTCATTGAGCTGTACATGACTTTTAGGGGGACAAGCAAACATGTCAATATATTTCATCTTGCCTTTAATATTTTCTTCTCATCTTTCCACAGGCCCCTACCAGCACCCTAGTTATGGTGGAGGAAGTAGAGGCCACGGCCAGGACTCCATCGCCTGCTTTCGATGTGGTGACGTGTGCAAAGGAGAAGTGGTGCGAGTGCAGAATGTCCACTTTCACGTCAAGTGTTTCACCTGCCAGGGTACGGCGCTGTTCTCTTCCTTCACCCAATTGTACGCCAGAAAGAGGATCGTAAAGGTATAGAGAGGGTTAAATCCTTATCGTTTGCGAGTCTAGTGTCCATATGATGGAAGAACCAGATCTACAGTAAGTACCGCCGTGTAGGATGCCTGAAAGCCCGAGGTACCCAAGCATGCATTCCCATAATGCAATTATTCTGAGGAGCCATCACTTGTCTGTGATTGCACCAAGTCATGCACAAAATGAGTTTTCACTTCCCAACCCAACAAACAAGCAAAACGTCCTCGAGTCACGTGGCCTGGTGGAAGACGTGAAGTCTGGAATATGGAGTGCTGCTCGTAAGCATCCTAACAAGATGTCAAAACGCACCAGCATCACGATGGCTAGACGTGTCCTGGGTTCAAGTCCCGCGTGGACATGGAGTCCTTTGTGGAGATTGCATAATCTCCCTGTGCTTGCGTGGGTTTCCTCTCTGGTACTCTGGTTTTCTCCCAAAGTCCAAAGACATGCAGATTGGTCCAGATTGCCGCTAGGTGTGATTGTGAATGTGTGTGTTGGCCCTCAGATGGACAGGGGAAGCAGTTCACAGTGTACCCCGCCTTCACTTGGAGTTGGCTGAGATGGGCTCCAGCCTCCCCGTGACCCTAATAGGATTAAGCATTTTAGCACATGAATGAATGAATGAATGAATGAATGATGAGTTGAATGAAGATTCCAGAAGGAAAATCCTATCAGAGTGAAAGTAGGAACAAAACCCCAAGAAAAATCCTCCTCTTCCAAAAAAAAGGCCTGAGGTTTTTTTTCTTTAGAGCGGAGTAATTACTTAAAGATATTGATCCAGATGTTCTAACAGCTGCGTGAGCTTTTGTCCTCGCTGAACAGGTCAGAAAAGCTCACCAGCCTCCAAGAAATGACCGCCGACAAATTACATTTGCATAAACGCTGACTGGCTCTTCTACCCTTTGTTATTTATTACTGTTGTTAAAATGTCCTGGGGTGGGGGGTTCCAGGGTGGGGGGTTCCAGGGTGGGGGGTTCTGTAAATAAATCAGCTCAAGTCAAGAGTTCATACTTAATCATCATCATCGTCATCATCATCATCAACAACATCATCGTCTGCTTGGTTTGGTGCCTCCACAATGCACAAAAGCACAGCTGTTTTGAAGGACAGAAGGTTATTGTCAGTTCAAGTCCCTGGACCGAGTCCGAAGGAACAAGTGAATTCTGGGAGCCGAGGTCGAACCTCGTCATTCAGGAGCTTTGTGCAGGATTTCCAGCTATAAATTCACATTTG
The DNA here is from genome assembly GCA_030014195.1 of Neosilurus mollespiculum. Lineage (NCBI taxonomy): Eukaryota > Metazoa > Chordata > Actinopteri > Siluriformes > Plotosidae > Neosilurus > Neosilurus mollespiculum. The sequence goes on from JAQMYF010000026.1 coordinate 2,616,267, forward strand.
TCTCTTGTTTCCCCCAAACAGAGCCGCAGGGCGACGGTTTAGCATAAATGACCCGAAGATCCGAAATAGGAAGTGAAGAACTGTTCCAGTGTGATGATATGATCACACAATTATCTAAAAAAAAGAGGCTTATGAGGCTCGATCGTCATGGAAACCCCTGAGGATTGGCGTCCTGACCAGTCTTGTCTCACGGCTGATATCGCTAATTAAACCCTGTCTTGTCTCATTTATTATTTATGCACCAGACTGCAGCTCCAGTTGAGTTGACGCCCAAGACGGATCGGATTTCCAGAAGCGTCCTGAACTGAATAAACGTCTTTCAGTTTATTTTAATAAAAACATTCCTGAAGAGTAGATCCGATTTAATTTCAGAGATTTTATTGAAATTCAACAATCTCGCTCTCTCTCACTCTCTCTCTCTTTCCCCCCTCTTCCTCTCCCTTTCTATCTCTCTCTCTCGTGTTCTCTCTCTCCCCCCTCTCTTCCTCTCCCTTTCTATCTCTCTCTTTCTCGTGTTCTCTCTCTCCCCCTCTCTTTCTCTCCCTTTCTATCTCTATCTCTCTCGTATTCTCTCTCTCCCCCCTCTCTTCCTCTCCCTTTCTATCTCTCTCTCTCTCTCTCTCTCTCTCTCTCTCTCTCTCTCGTGGTCCCCCCCCCTTTCTCTCTCTCTCGTGTTCTCTCTCTCCCCCCTCTCTTCCTCTCCCTTTCTATCTCTCTCTTTCTCGTGTTCTCTCTC
>JAQMYF010000026.1:2649524-2660072 GCA_030014195.1 Neosilurus mollespiculum
TGGTGTCAGTGTTGGTGTTAGTGTAGGTTTTGGTGTTAGTGTAGGTTTTGGTGTTGGTGTTAGTGTAGGTTTTGGTGGCGATGTTGGAGTCGGTATTGGTGTTGATGTCAGTGATGTTGTTGGTGATGTATACTGTGCGATGTGAGAGATATAATTCACTGAGCGCTTTCACACAAAGCGAATGGTTACGACTTTAAATTATCTGTCTCTCATCGCTGGCCATCATTCATACTTTTTACAAAATAACGTCCCTTATGGAGGAAGTGTGAGGGCGGGACTTGGGCTCTCTATAATAACATAACTTTGGCTGCTAGCAAGTTAACATTAGAATCGCAGAACTAGCTAGAAAACTTCAGTATGTTTGATGACGACTGTAGAAAAGTCACGATTTTTCCCTTTCTGTCTCTTTCTCTCTCTCGCTCTTTGCCTGTCCCTCTTTTTCTGTCTCTCTCACACTGCCCCCCCCCCTCTCTCTCAGCTCCCCGGGCTCGAAGGTTCTCATCTGGAGGAGAGGAAGATGGCTGGAGTCAGAACGTTAACAGAGTACGTCCCTCACCTTCTCTCTCACTTCACTGCTCTCTTACTTGCCCTCCTGATGATGGATTCTCTTCTCTGATTGGTTTGCAGGTCCAGGCCGGGATCGGGAGGATGATCCTGAAAGAAGAGATGAAGGCCCGCTCTGGTTCCTACGACAACGACCCTTGGGCCAGTGCACGCAATTCTCGCAGCGGGAGTAAAGAAACGCTGTGCGGTCTGGGATACAGCAACACCATCAACGGCTGTAAGGACAGAGTCGACTGTGATGGAGTCAGGGTCACATGACCTGGGCCTGAACTTAGATTGAGAAACGATGCACGCGTCAGTTTCACCCGTCACAAGTACAGAAATACATAATGATCAGAATGTCGGAGTCGAAGCAGTTTAAATGGATTACGATTCACTGAGTGGTGATTCATTTCATTCTCTCGGCTCCGATTCGTTTAGAAAATGAGTCTGTTTTCTAGATCTGAGTCTTTTCATCAGTAAAAATTATTTCATCACTCGCTTTATCCATCCGTCTCTCTGAACCAACATTCACAAATCACAGGTTACGCCCACTCTACCCATAATTCTCACCCTCTCTCTGTTTCGCTCCCTCTTTCTCCCTGTCTCTCTGCTTCTCTCCCCCTCTCTTTCTCTGTTTTTCTCTTCCCTGCTTTCTCTCTATCGCTCTCCACCTTTCCCTGTCTCTGTCTGTCTTTTTCTCTCATTTCCTCTCCCTCCCCCTCTCCCTCTTGTCTCTCTCCCTCTTGTCTCTCTCTCTCTCACATTGAAATGTAAACACAGTTTCTATATTCATTCATTTTCTTAACCACTTAATCCCACTAGGGTCTCGGGGAGGCTGGAGCCTATCTCAGCCAACTCTGGGCGACGGCATGGTCCACCCTGAACAGCTTGCCAGTCCAGCACAGTGACAACACACACACACACACACACACACACACACATTCAGGGATTCAATTTGGAATTTGGAACAGCCAGTTTAGCCTAATGTGCATGTCTCTGGACTGTGGGAGGAAACCGGGGTACCTGGAGGAAACCCATGCAAGCACGGGGAGAACATGCAAACTCCACACAGAAACACCCTCGCCGAGTCCAGGACTCAAACCAGGGACCTTTTTGCTGTGAGGCAGCCGTGCTAACCACTACCCTGCCGTGCCGCTCCATTTCTATAATCAGAACTGTATTCTTTATAAACTGAATTTGATGTTTGTCGTAGAAGATCCGCATCGCGGTACAAACATTTCCTCCTCTCACTCGGCCGTGTGTGTTTCTGCTCTCTACAGGACATCATTCGGTACCAACGCATGTGTCTATGAAATGAAAGTGGAGCTACGTGTGTGCTCGTGTGTGTGTGTGTGTGTGTGTGTGTGTGTTAAATAATGAGGAAGTCTGGCAGCTTGACTGCATCCTACTGAGATTGGATTAGAGAGAGAGAGAGAGAGAGAGAAGGGAATCCCAGCCTTCATATCACAATCACATTAACGAGCCCACTCCACTCCGCACCCCACGTCCCCAGACACGTGCTGATTATTGCCTACACTGAGACGTTAACATGTCCGATGTCTCTGTTGTTGCCCTTTTACATATTTGTATGATGTTTGTTTGGTCCTGAACCTGAAACGTCCATCAGTAAATCAGGATTCAACCCTTTATTTATGAACACCCCCACCCCACCCCACCCACCCAATGTGATTGACAGCAGAGATGAGCAAAAATTACACACACACACATTAGTGTTGGTTTGGTATCAACAAAATTATCATTTTTCAATAAAATCTCTGCATTTTATTGGTTTAAAAAAAGACTCAAAACGCCACCTACTGGTTAAAATCATCCTCGCAGGGCCCGTACTGATGTAGAGTCGACTGTTTGGTACTTCTACTACTTCTAAACTATCACCAAATGTATGCTTTTTTACAAGTGAGCGGGTCCACATGTCCCCCACACACAACAAAACACCCCTTTAAGCCCCGCCTCTTAGCTCTTTTTCCATTTTTGGCATTATGCAGCAGGAGGAGCTCGGTTCAGATCTAGGAGCTGAAGTTCTTGATCCATGTAAAGATTTTTTCATTTCCTGTCCACATCTGATGGATGCTGGAGTTTTCTTTTCACTGAGAAAAACCAGCAAGGATTTTAACCTTCTGTGAGCAATGTTAAACAATGACACTAAGCCCCGCCCCCATGGCTGTATGGTCTTTCTTATTTCCCAGCTGATTTTGTCGCCATCGTCTATTATTCATGAGCTGCAGGATGAAAGCAGCCATGTGAACAGCCGTCACTCTGTCTCTGAGAGAACGGAGAGATTATAAACACACAGATGTAACTCTATATTTCATCTCTCTCTCTCTCTCTCTCTCTCTCTCTCCAGCTCCCAAGTCTCAGTACAGTGCAGACAGCGGTGAGTCATTTACAGAGCTCATGTCCTTTTCTCTTCTTTTTTGTGTTGTGAGTGCTGAGTTTCTCTCTGTGTGTCCCTTTATTTGTGTCTCTTTAAATGTCCCTCTGGGTGTCCCTTTAATTGTATCTCTCTGTGTGAGTGTCTCTCTCTGTCTCTCTGAGTGTCTCTTTAATTGTGTTTCTGTGTCTCTCTGAGTGTCTCTCTCTCTCTCTGTCCCTCTGTGTCCCTTTAATTTTGTCTCTCTATCTCTGAGTGTCTCTTTAATTGTGTTTCTGTGTCTCTCTGAGTGTCTCTCTCTCTCTGTCCCTCTGGATGTCCCTTAAATTGTGTCTATCTCTGAGTGTCTCTTTAATTGTGTTTCTGTGTGTCTCACTGAATGTCTCTCTCTCTCTGTCCCTCTGTGTCCCTTTAATTGTGTCTCTCTATCTCTGAGTGTCTATCTGGGTTTTTCTCTGAATCTTTCTGTTTAACTCTCTCTGTGACCCTCTGTGTGTCTTTCTCTGAGTCTCAGTGTATTTCAGGGCCTCAGTAAAAAAATATCTGCCTTTGAAAAGTACTCCGTAGAGTCAGATAGTGAAAATTTAAGATTATATCTTATAAATATATTTCGGAATTGCTTTTATTGTTTCTCTTCCTCTGAACATCGACAGTGTTACTAAACAAAAAATCTTTCTTTCTGTCTCATAAAAAAGTAAATAATACAGTTTGTAAATGGCTCTCAGTGTGCACAGATCGCCCTCTAGTGTTAGCTCGGCATCATCACACCCTGTTCTGTCAATAACTGTGTGTACCACATTTATACATTTAACATCAGCTCGTCTTAATGAGTTTAGCTGCTGAGGTGTGTGTGTGTGTGTGTGTGTGTGTGTGTGTGTGTGTGTTACAGATCCGTTCATCTCAAAATCAGCTTCATTGCCAGGCTACGGCAGGAACAGTATAAACAGGGTAAGTGGACGGACGTAACTGCTCAGACATCTCAAAAAAACCTTCATTCATCTTCACTGAGCACTGAGTGCTTTATCCTGGTCCTGATCAGCAGGGATCACTTAAGAACACCGGGTATGAGTTGGGAAAACCCTAGACCTCTCACACACACACATTCAAACATTCACATCTAGGGAAAACTGAGAATATCCAAGGCAGTAATCCAGTGGAAGGAAACTGAAGAACCTCTGAGGAGCCCACACATGAGGACATACAACGTGCTGAAACTCCACAGATAGTAAAGCTCAGAAACTCATCAGTGACCCTGAAACAGTGATGTGGCAACACACCACCATACCATGCCATACTGTACTGTACCTTACCGAACCATATAGTACCATACCATACCATAGCTTTCCATACAGTACCGAACCATACAGTACCATACAGTACCATGCCATACTGCACCGTACTGCACATGCACTTTTACTTTTATGTACCTTGGACAGGAAATTCACATTATTCTTTCGAAACAAACTGAACACACCCCATGAATTTGCATAAACAAATGTGATAGGCTGTTATATTTTGTGGTTTTCCACTGGAGATTTCAGACACCTGAAAGTCGTATAGAGAATATAGAGCACTCTCAGATAAAACTAGTTTTCAAAGTCCAAGTATTATTATATAATATATATATATATATATATTAACGTGTTCACGCTCTCTGCAGCCCCACAGCGCGGATTATTTCCACTACGACAGCAGCAATGCAGTAAACTGGGGATTTAGAGGTACGCATGTTCTCCATGTTCCCAGCTTCTTCAAACATTATAAAAGCACCCCAAGCATCTCACCCATACGAGGTTCTTCACCAAACTCCCATCAAAAACTAGGATACCTTATTCGAGATCATCCCGGCATCAGCTCCTGATCTTTTCTCTTATGAAACAGCCACGCCCCACAATCTAGTGCAAACACTTCCCAAAAGCGTGGGGAACAAGAGTGCCCAGGGAGTGTAAACCTCCACCAAGCCTTCCCTATAAACCAAAAGGTCAAAAGTCATTTTATCGTACGATGTTAAAGAATCCTTTAAAAAATTCCTGCATCCAGAATTTTGTCCGGATCGTCTCCAAAATCCAAAGCCCCGCCGCTGGTATAAATTTCATGAAATTCCAAACATAGCTTTTTGCGTAACCCTGCTAACAAACACACACCGAAGGTACAACAAACATATCCTCATCAAGAGCACACGTATGGCTGCGATGCTCAGGGGTGCACTTACTTTTAGCTGTACTGTTTTACATGAACATGTTAATATTGAGTTCGTGCTGATTCCAGTTTTTCTCTCTCTCTCTTTCTTTCAGAATATAAGGTTAGCGACTAAACCATCTGATACTGAAGAAACCAGGAACAGAACAAGAATCATTTTTACTTCATGATCAAAAAACGTGACTTTTTTGTTTTTAGCTGTTTGTGAAAATCACATTCTTAACTGATATTTCTGAGAGGTGACCATCAGAGGGTCAGCAATCACTTCCTTTATTCAGGTTTTGATTTTAAAAGTTAGCAAAGTTCTGCACATGAAAAAAAAAAAACGCACCTAAAACTTTTACGAAAAAAGCACAAAGAAGCTTCGATATAAATAAAAGGCCCAGTAAACACGCTAAACCTTGCTAACTAACAATCTCATGGCTAGCTAGCATCCGTATCGTAAATTACAAGTCGACTTGTGTGTTAAATTATTCCCACAGTTAGCGAGCTAATTTAATAAATGTTTTTTTCCTGGATGTCTATATTTAGTTTATAATGAATAAACATGCAGTGAGGTCGTGGTAAGGTTTCCGTAAGTGTATCATCTGTTGTTGTGGTGTTTAAAAGCCAATTTTTGATTGATTCGGACATCTTGGATTGTTGACCCCCTGTTAAACAAATCGAATAAGATCCAGGTTGATGACTTTCACTTGTGCTTCACGGTTTGTGGCTAAAACATCGAAGTTTAGGAGTTTAGTCTCCTTTTTGAGCAATTTTTTTTCCTCCAAACTTCACGGTTGTCCTCAAAAGTAACAATGAGTTTAAAATAAAGTTCCTTCCTTCTAAAAGATCTCTGCTAAAAGTCTTCTAGAATACTGTTAAAGTTTCAAGAAATTCTTGAAAAAGCTTTAGACAAAAAAATTTATCTGGACATTTTGAGCGTCACAACCCCCCCCCCCCCGCCCCGCCCCGCCCGGCAAATTTCAAGGGAGTTCCAGTTGGATAACTATGTTTCCGTACTCTACCCTCCCTGTCGACTTATTCTCAACAACAGCACTCGGAGAGCACAAACTTCTGCCACGCCCAGCAATCTCTCATCCGAAAAACATCTAAATTTGTCCTTTTTCTCAATGTTAAATAATCCTTTAAAAAATTCCAGGATTCTGAATTTGATCCGGATCATCTCCAAAATCCAATGGAGTTGTCCTTGTCCAAAGCTCCGCCTCTGGTAGAAATTTAATGACAATTTGCACGATCTTGCCTACAAACAAACAGAGGTTAAAAATAAATCGTCTTTAGTAGAGGAATAAACTTAGACCTGGGACAGCGTGAAAGTTTAAAGTTAGAGAGGTGGAAAGTGAATGGATGCTGTAGTTCTGGACTGATGGGGTTAACAGAGGATCAGTTCAGGTTCCATACCTCCATCTACCAAATAAATAAATACATTTTAAAAATCAGCCAAATCCTGGAGGGGTCAACAATTCTGACTATTTGGACTTGAACTCAAACATTGGCTTTAATTATGTAATCAATATGACTTTCTGATGATTAAACGTTTATTAAAAGTGTTCAGGAAGAAAAAAAAAAACTTCCCCATTTTGTCGTTACTTTCTTATAAACAATAAGTGACTCTGAATGTTTTTGTTTATAAGCCATTAATATTATTTTATTTTAGATTTATAGTATTTTTATTTTCTAACGTCAGAATTCTTTTTCTTCAAATGTGTTCTAACATCTGGTTACAAATACCAGAGCCGTGGTTAAGGCTGCCACCCTGATTCTGGTGATCCGGTTAGTCGAGATTTATTCAAAGCCAAAAACAATTCAGTTCTTCCAGTTTGAAATAATCTTGAGAATGAACCAGAACTAAACACCACGAACGTTATAGTGATATGAAAGCTTTACTTTAGAGAATCCGGTAATCCATCAATCTGATTATTCCTGCCTTGTACAACCGTATGGTCCCTCCGTCCGTGTACCAGCACGGGTTCTCACACGTTTTTTTTTGTCCGAGTGTCGATCTTTTGTTCCACGAACCAGAAAAATTCTGTTTTTTATAAATCTTTTGCTTCATAGCTACAATTTCTTGGGTCATCTAATATATTTTATGTTTTTTTAATCATTGTTTCTTCTAATTCAATGACCAAGAAATGTTTTCACTACAAAATAACACTTTTTGGTCATTTTACCAAACAAAAGGTTTTCTAAAGTTTCTACTTATTTTTCCAGAAAATATATTTTTAGGTTTTAAAACATCAGCACAAGAAAAAAATTTAAACAGAAAAGAAACAAAACTCTCAAAAATTTAATGAGGAGCTTCACTTTTAGACAGAAACTAAATCTATACATTATTATTATTATTATTATTATTTCTTTTAGAAACTCTCAGTTCCGCCCATATTCAGTGAAACTGGACCGAGTTAATAAATAAAATGTATTAAAAAATAAAATTCAACCAAAAACACCCAGTTTTATTTCTATAATTCTTTAATGAGGAATTTTATAATGTAATTTTTTAGGAATCCAGTTTGATTTAATTAGATTTTGTTGTTGCTTTTCTTCCTTTTTTATTAAATAAAACTGGTATAATTTTCTATGAGGAACAGAAATGAAACTGATTCGGTTTATTTTTACATTAATGTTTATTAAAAACCAAGGATTTAAAATTTTAGAAGATCCTGATGTGTATACGCTCCCAACGTTCACCCTGCAGAGGCCCGATCCTGTCTGATCTCGAAAGCTAAGCAGGATCGGGCCGGGTCAGTACTTGGATAGAAACCTCTTGGGAATACCAGGTACTGTGGAGGGTTCTGGAAAAGAACTGGCAACATAACCTGTAAAAACACCTGGCGAGAAAACATCACGTAAAGGCAGTGGGTGGTATAAAAACTGTTCATTGTTTGTGTCAGTCATGTTTCTGACGTTTACAGATTTATCCGTATCAGGATCTCATGGTGACGGTTCGTGGGCGTAACCCGCTCCCTGGTGACGTGGACAGGACGAGACTGGAGGTAAATCGAGTTTATAGTGGAGTGAGTTCTTCCTCTTATACCACCGCAGTTTACCCTCACGAACCATTCGCATTAAATAAATCAAATATCACTGAAGATTCTTTATACAGCTGTGGAACATCTGCAAACGAGTTTGTGTTCTCGATTATATTATAGCAGCTATAAACATTCACTCCCTCATCAGCCTTCTCTCCCTCTCCCTCCCCCTCCCTCAGCGGTGATTACACTCGAGGTGTAATAGAACACCAGCTGATGCAAATCTTTTTGCGAGTTTTGGAATTCGCATCAAGATGCTTTTGCGACTCCACACGCTAGCGAATATTTTGCGGCTTAAACACGTATACCGCGAGAAAATCGCGTGACAATTTTTTTGTGAATAATTTGTGATTGGTTCGTGTGTCGTAAATCAGTCACATTTTGTTCACTTTTCGCTCTCAAACCAGCCTTTCGCGTCCTTGTCGCGACATGTGCGGACTGTTTGTTAAGCGTTTGAGATGACTCCGTGTCAGAACCTCGTTTTGCGACATGCATGGGAATTTCAAACGTTTGAAATTTTTTGCGATGAGTTCACGAACCGGGGCGACAAAAACTCGACGCCGCAAAATGTCATGCGACAAATTTGAGAATGAAAAGCGACAGTCGTGAATTGCCACTCGCGTCATTTTCTATCGCACCTCTAGTGTGATCACACCCTTAATAGCCAAGAATGCAACAGTAGTTAGAGGTCATGTGTTGTTTTTTGTTTTGTGTTTAAATTTTTAATATTTATGTTGAATAAATAAGCTCTCTGTGTCACCATGGTAACATACCCATATAATGTTTATGTATGATCTGCTTCCGCATGTCCTCCAAGAGACACTTGTCCCCTGATGAGTTCTACCAGGTGTTCGGGATGACGATGGATGATTTCGAGCGTCTGGCGCCGTGGAAACAAAACGAGCTGAAGAAGCAGGCAAGGCTGTTCTAAAAACAAACAACCAAAAAAGAAAAAAAAAAAAAACACGACGCTGTGGACAGACTCTGAGAGAGATCTGTTCCATCAAACCTGACCCGATGAAGCCTTCAGCCTTCCAACTCCTGCACTGTGGATCGAGTCACATACGTACGACGCTCCGTGCGGAAGCTTCGATTTGATTCGGGACTCGACTCGACGTCCTGCGGAATCCTTTCGGAATTTTAGGCTGCACCATATTGAGAAGTGACTGCTGGTACTGTCAGAACTCTATACGATAGAGCATTGCCTTTATTTGTGAGGACGTGCGGTTAACACCAGCAAGAATGTGGCAGGTGTTGGATGAAATGATGTTATTTTATATCATGAAAAAAGGTCCAAACTGCGTATCGAGTCTCCGGGATTGATGAAAGTTTGATGGAAGTGCATATGGACTGTATTATTACGGATTATCGCCTGTAAAGGAGCGTAACGGTGTATAGAGTAATTTACAAAAAAAAGGCAAGAAAGAACCAAAGTCTTTAACACATTCGTTTATCTGTGCCATATTTAAAGAAAGAACTGAAGTGTTTCTTCTTCAGAAGAAGAACTGAGATTGATGAAAGATATATATGAAAAGGAGTAGAGTTTAATCAGAACTCGATGCTCCTTGAATCAGTTGAAATTAAATGAAATAAACTATTAAATGAAATTCATCACTTTTTTAAATGGTTTGTTTACGTAACATTGTTCGCCTTTTCATGTTAATTATTTTTGCCTTAATTACAACTGAAAGGTTAAGAACAACCTCACATTTAGTTGTTTATCGTTCGCGTTATACCGCGAGATTAGATCACGCCACCTCTTCCCGACATCGCTAAATAAGTGCCACCATTTTAGGCTAACGTTAACATTTCTTATCCCGTTACCGCGTTATCCTGTACCAAGAGAAAGATGAAGTTAGGCAGATGAAAACACATCTCCTTAAAACTTTAAACAATTTTTTTTTTTTTTTTTTAAAAACTGAAACATTGAAGCCGCATTAAAAGGCTTTATTACAATGTAATAAAACAATGGCACCATTCCAGACCTCCATTTATCTTTATTTTAAAAAACACTAGCGTTCGTTATTTTTCCGATTGTACGAGCGGACTTCAAACTGTGTCACATCTCCAGCTTTCAGACAGAATTATTAATGGATGAAATCCTGACTTTTATAGACCGAGTACCATACGTGAAATCACAAACCATCGATTTTAATCTGTAACGGAACACTGTGTGAATTTTATTTAAATAAAATGTTGAAAGTGTGAACGAGTCTGTGTGTTTAATTCAGGCTTTTTGTAATAATTTATTTTATTACTACTGTTCAGATTTTCTCCCTAATTTATTCATGGCCAATCACCACCCATCTCCGCCCTTCTCACGACAGCTACAAATCAGGATGGGTTCAAGATCACCATGGGCCTCTACAGCAGTATGTGAGG
>JAQMYF010000026.1:2662067-2683495 GCA_030014195.1 Neosilurus mollespiculum
TATATATATCATTTCATAAATCAAGAGTGGCTTTAACATGCTGAGGAAACCCAGATACTCCTACCTTCGACCCACGAGCTCTCAGACACCCATGGTTGGTTGGTCAGTCGATTGACAGGATAAGGATGTACAGCTTCGGCTTTCCAGTCTCGATCCAGACACCTGGGCGTTGTGTAAAGGTTACCTGACACCGAGCCCATTAATATGTTAATAAATTGTGCACCTCAGTGTGTGGATGAGGACTGAAGGCATCTAGCTTGGTTTTAACTTAAACTGATGATAACTGAGCAAGTAATATCCAGGCGATCATCTAAAATGGCGCCGGGCTGCTTAACGCCTATCAAAAAGTCACAAGACTGTGTATCAGCCCCGTTGTCCGATACCCGATCAAGCTATCCAGTCACATCGCAGTCGATATCTGATACGAATATCAGACCTGGTCCTCCCTAACAGGACGGCTAGTCTTGCTCTGATTCCCAACCACAGACAGTCACAGCATCAGAGTCACTTGTGATGTTCTGAAAACAGAGTCAACACTTTACTAATAAATTAATAAGTATAAATAAATAAATAAGTCACACGTTCTTTTCATGAACCGAAACATTTAATGGGTACAAATGAAAACGTACAACTGCAGTTCAGTGCTTAACAAAAATCTCATAAATAACCCAATTGACTGGAGCGAGTGTGTGTGTGTGTGTGTGTGAGAGAGAGAGAGAGAGAGAGAGAGTGAGAGAGTAATGATCCCGAGAAACGAGCAGACGAATGGCGACAGCGCTGTTAGATCCCAGGTTAGGACGCCCTTGGCGCAGAACTCCAGGCCACCTGTAGCCCTTCTTCCCCTCGTGGTTTTATCGTAATGGATTAATTTTAACCTTTCAGGGAAGACATTCCGGCTCTCATGATCTCGTCTACCAGGAGGATGTTGCTGGCGATGATCGTGCTGAAGAGATGAAAAGAAAAAGACGTCTTTGTTAATACGATGTTATACTACTACCACCAGGGGGCAGCCGTGTGGTTAGAGTTAAATGGTTAGAGAAGCAGCTTTGGGACCGAAAGGTCACTGGGTCGATTCCCGAACCAGCAGGGAAAATGTATGGTGGTGGGGAAGTGAGCTGCACCTTCCCTTCCTCCACCTTCATGGCTGAAGTGCCCTTGCACAAGGCACCAAACCCCCAACTGCTCTCCTGGCGCTGACATACACTCACTCCCCCTTTAGTCGTCTATTATCAGTACCCTAAACTAAGCGCTGGGTGATGACTGAGCTTTTATTTACAGCACAAACGCAGCCATACACCGTGTACAAGGTCATATCAAGGGCACTTTTGTAGAGTTCTTAGAAATGTTGGAGGAAGTTCCCCTTTTTTGTATGTCTGCACTGTAGGAACGGAACGATTGTAGTTCTTAGAACACTCTTTGGAGGAACTTTCTCCTACTTCAGGGTAGGGACTCTCACACCATAACATCACTCAAGAGTGAAAAAGTCCACCTTGATTGGTTGAAAACAAGTCAGTGTATCATTAGTGACCGCCATTTTTAAAAATGTGTAGATTTAAGTTCTTAAAAAAAACATTAACATGTCAAATAATCATCATAATATTTATTTATTTGCAAAAACTATTTTCCCCTCACGAGAAAAGCTGCAGCTCTGGGTCTCCCAGTTCCACGACTGAGCAGTTGAAATCCGAATCATTAGCTATTTTGATGTTTTAACAGAAACAGAACAAACTAGTGATGTCGCTATAGCAACTGTCTGTCATCTTGCATCACTTTAACGTTACTAAGAGTAACGTAAATGCATACAGAGAAGAAACCAAAAACAAAACAAACAAAAAACCCAATCCCTTACGGTGTGTAGTTACCAAAAAAGCTCCACAGGCGGTTGTTCCTCTCAATAAGTTCCTAGAACCGTTTGGTGCAAAAGCTGCTGGATTGTAATAAAATGCCGTTTAAAGAAAGACGCCATTTAATGCGAACCTCTTACACACCTGGGACGTGTTCTCCGTGCATTTACGGAATATGAAACGTTTACTCACCACGAGTGAAGCAGCTGTTTTTTCACACTGTAATTATCCCAGACGCCGGCCTCTCCAGCCACCATGGGTTCACCTGAGAACGCCAGAAACACCACACACATTTCATTCTAACTAAAATTATTTAATTTTCACCCACTAAACATGTCACGAATCATTCGGGTGAACATCAGGGTGAATCTGGAGACACACCTGTGCTCAGGTCGACACCAACGAGCTGCCCGGACTCTTTAAATTCCGTCTGCAGTTTCACAAGAGTCTCCTGGGGATCATGACCTGAATTCTGAGCCAGAACCTGCAGACACACACACACACACACACACACACACACACACACACACACACACACAGAACTAAAAGTGAGAATTCTGGGAACTTGTTTTTCTTTAAATATTCAGATCGATGTTTTTCAAAGAATTTTATTATTTATATTAAAATAAGTGAAACCATGTGCTCTCTAAGCATCAAAATCAAACATGAAGCACAATTCGTACGCTCAACACTGGGGTACCTTTGGGATGATGAGCAGAGCGTCAGCAAACGCCTGCACGCCCAGCTGAGCGCGTCCCTTCACATTGGGCTTGTGTTTCACCAAGGTGTCGGCCACGGCCACCTCGAACGCTCCTGCGCCGGCTACGACACTACCTGCTCAGGGACAAGAAGATATTCGTTACGCGTGTTTTAAAAAGAAACAAACATTAACTCGTTATACAGCACTACATATACTTGCATGCGAGTTTGGTAAAGGGTGCCCTCTTGTGGTTTAACCTGGTAGTACCATTATTATAATATATATTCAGGTTGGAAATAAAGTCGATGTTTGATTTAAAATATTTTACTTTCTCCACTTCACCCCTACAGCACAGATGTCGCCAGCCTACACACGTACCGTCCTCGATGGCGTTTTTGACAGCACGGAGCCCGTCCCTCATGGCGTCTTTGATCTGCATCAGCGTGTGTTTGTTTGGTCCTTTGACCAGCAGCGTCACTGAGCGCGGGTTCCCACACTTCTCGATGAATGTGTACTTTTCCTCTCCCTGTTAAACACATGATTAAAGTGGAAAATCAAATCGCCGTCATTTCCTCTCACCCAACATCATCTACATCCAAACAATAAACACACACACGATGAATACTGACCAGCATGTGCTCATAGACCAGACCAGCGTAACCCAAACACTCCGGGGTCAGATCCTCGACAGAGTTCATGGCCACACCTCCGCACGCCAGAGTCAGTCTGAGACGAAAGATCAAAAGGAGGAATTAGGAAAATGTCCTAACAAACGGTTAGCGCTGTTTATTAATCAGGTTTTATTTATTAATCAAAAAAATCCTGACATAAGGAGTCGTGTTCAACTCTACAGCATGCAACGGGACTTTCAGAGCATGATGAATAGATTTTAAATAAAATCACTGCATCATGGAATTAAATCGGTTGGTAAAAGATAAATAAATAAATAAAAACACCTTTTAACAAATATTTATTCTATTAAAAAAACCTTATCTAAAAATAAACATTTAATGAACTACTATAAAATCTTAGCACAAAATATTGAAAAAAAAAATGTATAAATTTTATATATTTGCTTGTGCATGCAAAATAAATAAATAAACAAACAAACAAATAGATTAATTAAAAACCCCTGTAAGTGACCAATCAGAATTAGGTATTTAAATGAACCGTGAAAATGATATGTACAACGTAATAAAAGTGAATGCTTTATTTATTTATTTATTTTGGTCCACATCATTAGTAAAAGTAATAAAATGAATACTGTTTATTGATTTCTTTAGTAAATAAGTGTGTAATAAGCGAGATGATGGACAGCGAGCTGGTCGTTATGGTGGAACTGAGACCCTGCAGAGTGAATCCAGATCCCTTCGCTGTGTCGGGGTCGTGCGTCACTCTGTCCCGGTTTATATCACTATACTGACCAGCTCATCTCTCCATCATATCCCCTTAACTCTGACTCTATCGATATCCAGTATTAATGTTCGCTTCCCCTCAAAATCAGTGAGAACACAGGAACATACCACTGTGACAGAGTGGGGGGAGCGGAATATTGTGGCATGGTGTCTGACTGTGTTTACTACAGAAAGAGTAAAACAGAATTCGGCCATGCGTCCAAAATTTCATCTCTTCAATTAATGCAGTTTATTTAAACAATTATTTACCATCTAGAATTTTAGCAAATTCATATACACCAACAACGGCTAAATCTACCCCTGCGCGTGTTACATACCTCTCCATGTTCCTCCTCTTCGCCCGCCGCAGAGCCACAATGCCCTCTTTAGCCAACGCGTCCAGAGAGAACGGATCAATCCCCTGTGAAAAAGGCAGAGATAACCAAAATAAGTATAACTGCAAGCAGAGATTTCCGGGGGCCAAGCAAAAAGTCTAATGAAGAGCACAGGCGGTGAGGAAGAGGTGTGATGAAGATTACAAATGAAGCGTGTGAGTGGTGATGAAAAGGGAGATGAAGAGGAGAGGAGTGTTGAAAAGACTGATAAAAAAAAAAAAAGACATGTCATCCCAGAGAAGGGACCAAATCAGTGAAGATGTCACAAAGGGGAAGTGATATCACAGAGTGGCTTTCGACCATATAAGGAAAACAGTGGTGGAATAATTCTCAGCAAAAAAAAGGTAGGGTTCCAAGCTGATGTTTTGAGCCCTACAGCCTCCTGAACCCCAATAATAATTTATATTATAAGAAAGCGTATGGTGTTCTGGTCCCATGAATACACGTATGAAGAACGGAGCATCTTCTTCTGCAGAGGTATAGACCACACGTTACTGTAGCACAGTTCAAGACCACGATGAGCTACACAAGCCCCCGCGGGTGTTCACTGTGCGTTCTAATTAAACATTACAGCACAACGTACACGGAGAAGAAGGAAAAAAAGAGGGCGGGGCTACCTTCTGATTGATGACCACGAAGCCCTTGTTGTTGTCAGCGCATACTTTGTTCTTCAGCTCTATGATCTTGCACACGCGATCCTCGATGAACTTCCTCTCGGCCTTCACCAGCTTCTCTCGCTCCGTCGCGCTCTTGTAGAAGAAGCCCGAGTTTACCTCGCTGCAGGGGGAAAACACAGATTTCCACATAAATACAGATTAACCAACAACCAGGGAGGTTTATTCAGATTAATTATTCAGAACATCCCCAGCAGGGTTAAAAAAAAGTTCTTAAAAATTTAGACTAAAATTTAAACTAGCAGTGATTAGTTTTTTGGTGAAATAAAAATAGTTTTAAAACTGAGCAACACCGTGGCTGCTAAACCACTTTGAAGATGAAGATGGGACAGTAACGGACTGCTTCCAGGTGGCAGCACTGTGCAGTAAAGTAAAAAATTAACGCTAAACCTGGTTAAATGTACCAAAATAAAACTACTCACACACTTGTAGAACTACACTGGAAAAAAAAATCTAATAAAACACTAAAGTTTTAACTTAAAACTACAATTAAAACCTGGAAGAACCGTAGTCCTCAACAGATGCCGAAAAAAAAATTAAAAAGGGAAAAAAAAGAAAAAAGAAAATGAAAAAATGAACCCACCACCCTAATGAATCTGAAACTATGCCACCTGGAAGCCCCGCCCCTTCCACCACCTCACATGCACTTGAACTCGATCTAAAATAAATCCCATCAATTGCACAACTCGGGTCTAAAGTACAGAGAGCGAATGAGATGTACGTTTTCTCGTATTCCAGAGAGACGTTGCAGGTGAGAATGTAAGCGTCCTCCACTCTCTTCTTCATGTCCGGATGTCGAGCTCCGTGATCCAACACCAAACCCCGGATCAACCTGTGGGACGTAATAACCCGCATCAGCATTAACCTTCACCTTAATTTTCAAACATCGAAGTGTCTGGAAAGAAGGGGGGTGCGCGCCTAACAACCAAACCCCAGGACACACCCTCAAATCCACAACATCCAATCAAATGCAGTGGGATTTCTTACTGTGTGTCGCTGTCTGTCTTGTGCTTCATCTCCAAGATCTCCACCATGTAAAGGTCAATGGGCTCGTTGGGTTTCTTGATGGCCAGAACTGCGTCCACCACGGCCTGAGGAACCACATACACGCATACAGATGTTTTACTACAGGATACGCATTACATCACGACATGACATCGCAATGCGCTTTAATGAGACCGATATCACAACAGCTTTACACTTTTTTTCCAAATGATGAAAATATACGTTTTTGTGTCTAACCTTTAAAAGCTGACTTGATATTTATCATTTATTTTATGGAAAAAATTAAACTATGAATTAAAGATGCTTAAACCATAAGAATTATATACATTCTGCAGAAACTAAAATACAAATATTGTAATGCTTTTAAAAATGTTTTGTAAACATTATTAATTATTAACCAATCTAGAAGCAGCTAGCAATCCTATCTAGCAATATTTGTATATTACAGGTGTACAAGTAACAATGGAATATTAATATTTGCAGCGATGTTCCACTGTTACCTGAAATCTTTAACGCCTCCCATTAATTATTATCTTAATATGTTTAATCCATTTCATAAAATGGGAACACACGAAGTACTGAGCATTAGCGAACATGACTAACATAAGGATTCCGATAACTCAAGGAGGAAATAAAGCTTTTGTTCTGGTCCCATGAATACACGTATGAAGAACAGAGCATCTTCTACTGCAGAGGTATAGACCACGTTACTGTAGCACAGTTCAAGACCACGATGAGCTACACAAGCCCCCGCGGGTGTTTACTGTGCGTTTATCTCCCCAGAATATGTACAGCTACAACTAGTGACCGGGAAAATACACACACACACACACACACACACACACACAAATAGGTTAAAATGTGTTAAAGCTGCTTTTTAAGGGCCTGTTTATGGAATCAGTACAAAAATTATAATTTTAAATTTAGATAAATAAATAAACTTGCAAATTAAGATGCATACACCTACAAAACACTTCAAAGTTCAAAAATATTACAATTCAAAGTTACTTTTATTTTGGAATGTTCATTTGTTGCTTTTTATATAATTTACAATTGAACATAATTTGAATTTATAAAAAGATTTGTCCTGAACAGATTTTGGTCAAATATTTTATCCTGGATATGATTTCCCCCTCTTCTACCCTTTAATTCAATAATATGAAAAAAATGTATTTTATTTTAATATAACAGGCACATACAAGACGACTCCGACTCCTGAGACACTCCCTGAAAATCAGTTATAATAAAACTGTAAACGCCATCATTTCTAAAGCTCCCTCTAGACTCTCCTGACAGTTGGCAAGGTAGCGTACCTCCGTAAGCAGGTCAGCCAGCTCCTTGTGGACTTTAGTCCTCAGAGAGGTTCTGGCCACGTTAACCAGAGTCTCGCGGTCCATCTCTTGAGTGACCTTCAGCTCCTCGAGTACAGCCAGAGCTTTATCCTTCGCAGCTTCAAACCCCTCAGCGATGATCCTGGGGTGGAGACCCTGAGCACATCACAACAGCCATTAAGGTTTAAGAACTAAACAGGCCGTATTATAATAAATAGGGGAAGGAAATTGTTTGGATTCTGTTCCCAGGTATCGAATCAGTCCAGAATGATGTGCTGTAAAGAGGATGCAAGCGTGATGTCATATACAGACCTCAGAAACGTAAACATCCGCCTGTTTCAGTAACTCCCCGATGATGAGGACGTTGGATGTGGTGCCGTCTCCGGTGATGTCATCCTGCGCCGTGGCCACCTTAGCGATCAGAGAAGCTGTCGGATGCTGGATTTGCTGTTTGGGGAAAAAACGGAGTAATTGTACAACGAACCATCTTTATGTGCGTGACATTTAAACAGGAACACTTCAACATTTTCTTCTTCTTACCATCTCATGTAACAGGACATTCCCGTCCTTAGTGAGCTTGATGTCTCCGGCACCAGACACCAGCCTGTAGAAATCAAATGTAAAACCTCTGGTTAAAATACTGCTGCTGTATTACTGAGATTGTCCTCACCCTGTAACCCTGGAGCGTCGGGAGAGGTGCGGTTCAGTACGATACAGCAAAGCCATCAGGGAAAAACAGGATAATTTTTTATTCCCTGTAATAATTATGAAGGAGGTGGAAGTAGGAAAACATCTTGACAAATAACAGGAAATAAACTTCACTGTTTATTGTTGCTTTCGATGTACATGTAGCTCCTTAAGGGTTATGACAGAACCCGATGTGAGTGATGCAGATAATCAATGCAAGAACTTATAAAATAATATTTATACTTTCATGCCATCATACATATGGTTAATGGGGATAAATTAAATCAATCCAAAATCAAAATAATGCTTCTACATTACATGCGCTGAAAGCGAGGCAGATATCGCTGAATATATTGAGACAGAACGGTGATATCCACTGAGCACGGGGTGAATAATTGGTTTGGTATATAATACACTGAAACATAAGAGGAAATGGTTTATTTGTGGAAAATTAGCAGGTCCATCCCAAGATAGAGAGCCAATCAGATCGCACCATTCCACTCTGTCTGGATCTATATTTTATTCATTCTGTATTACACAGACACTCAACTTCTCGTTAATATTCCTCTTTTTTAAAGACTTCTGAATGAACAAGCAGAGAGAATTAAAAAAAAAAAAAAAACAAGCTTACTACAATTACACTTTTAAAAAATAACAAAACAATAACAATATATATTTTAACTTATAATGCTTGTTTCATCATAATGCAACGGTCGAAATTTATGTACAGCTTTAAGAAAAAATAAATAATAAATAAATGAAAATCTGATTAATGAAGGTGTACGGAATGGAGTGTGATACCGACTGTTAGCTCAGAGGCTAGTCACAAACCATGTGGATCAGAGAACAGGCTAGCTATGCTAAGCTAAGCTAACCTGAGGTAAACTGAGCCAAGCCAAGCTAGCAAAATAACTACTTTAAAAACCGAGTTAGTGAGGTAAAACACTGGTATCAGAGCGCACACACATAAACTCACACACAGAGAAACAGACAGAGATAAAAGTATTTATCATTATTTCATAGAAAACCTTACTACCAAACGAGTAAGCAATTCCAAATTGCGCTGTTTGTATTACCGAGTGCGCTACAAAGGGTGCACGAGACGTTTTACACCGCCATATTTAGTGCACCAGTACACGGAGTGGGGGCCGATTAGGGTGCGGCCCGAGCTACAACCGCGCCTGCGTTAACAGGCCTTCAACACAAACTCACATTTTCATGGTTCCCTTTGGTCCGAGATTACTTTTCAGGACATCTTGAAGTCCCCGAGCGGCACTGATGTTCACGGCCAGAGCCGCCTGAGCTCTCGCCACCTCGGCTTTCGGGTTAAGTGCCTTTACAGCAGCCATTGTGTTGTGCCACGGCCAAGTCGAAAAGGACCGTACAGCAGCTGCACAACGCACGGGCTAACGGAAGAGAGCTGACAAGCTAACCGGCCTTCCAGAAAGCTCTAAGCACGCGCTCCTTTGGCACGTTCTGATTGGATGTATATGAGCAGCACTGATTGGCTAACCGGCACGTCAGTCTTTTGTGCACACCACCGAGGAAAAGGAAAGATGGTGGAATGATTAGTAATGGTGTGCGTTCAGATTAATGACTGTTTACCTGCAGGGAATATAAGGGGTGATAAAGGATCTTTATATCAAAGCTCTTCTGATAGTCAAAGGTACTTGTAGAGTTGAGAACCCAATGATACAACAAACAAGACAAGCAGTTACTTATGTCACAATAAGAAAACACTAGAGGTCATTTCTATGAAATAAATACAGCAGTCCAGAGACCTGCACATCTGGCTGGTCCAGATTGCCCCTAGGTGTGAGGGTGCAGGGTTAATATGTGTGTAATGGCCCTGCGATGGATCGGCGAACTGTTCAGACCAGCTGAGACAGGCTCCGGTCTCCCCGTGACCCGAGCAGGGTGAAGTGGTTTGGCAGATGAAATTAAATAATTAACAAATCCGCAAGCAGCAATCACTAGGGTCCAAGCGGAGACTGAAGAGTCCGAGAGGTGATGAAGAGCAGAGATGGTGATGGAGAGATGATGTCATAGACGGGGGTTTTTGTGAGTGATGATGAAGAGGAGTGATCACAGTGAGCCGTTGGATTTTGTGAAGATGTCACAGAGAGCTCTTTGTTGTTTGTTTGTTGTTTTTTTTTGGGGGGGGGGGGGTGTTGGTAAAAAGTTGGCTTTTTTGTAAAAAAAAAAAAAATAATATTAATAATAATAAAAAAATGGAGTGATGATAATTTGAGTAAAAACAGTAAGGGTTCCCATCTAACACGTGGACCCCTTTTGAGGAGGCTAGAAAGTAACTACTGTAAGATCACAACAAAAGATCATAAACTCTTTCACCGTGTCACGACGTCCCGCACATGTGATGCATAACCGCGGCTTTTTCAATAATGACCATAATTAACGTCACCGGCCTACCCCTTAAAATACGGGATTGTGACGTGTTTGATAATAAATAATAACCTGACATGAACTAAACTCGACAATACAATCAATCAGAGTGGAACGTTTATCTTCAGCAGTGAGCTTAATTCTGCACGTTGTGTAAAATTGTACTTCATATAATTTCATTCAATCACCAAATTGCTTAAACCTACTCGCGTCACGGGGAGGCTGGAGCCTATCGTGTCTGACTCCGGGCCAACACCACACACACACTTAGGGGCAACAGGCAATTTAGCCTAATGTGCATGTTGGACTGTGGGAGGAAACCCACGCAAGCACAGGGAGAACATGCAAGTTCCAAACAGAAACGCCCCACTGAGTCCCAGACTTGTGCCCAGGACCTCCTTATTACCAGATATGGACTTTCTAAAATCTTGTCTCCTTGCTTTTTTAAGTTTATTCCTGAGACACTAAAAGTTTATAACACAATATAAGTTTTTAAATCCTGTTAACACCATAAAATTACCAGGTTATATTTTCCCTCGGTTTGTGTGTTTGTTAGCAGGATTACATAAACAAATGGTCTGTGAAGGCAGGGCTTGGGACAAGGAAGACTCCTTTAGATTTTGGAGATGATCTAGATCAAATTCTGGACCCAAGATTTTTAAAAGATTCTTTAACATTGTGAGATGACTTTTTTGTAGTTGTGGTCTTAGAACAGGCCCAGCAGGGGTTGCTGTGTTCTTCCCCTGGCTTGGCCACGGTTTGTGCTCTCCCACTGCTGTTGTTTTAAAGTCAGAATCTGTCACACTGTGTGGTAAAGTTTCAAGGTGTCAGGAAGAGAACTCACAGTGAGCCTCGTCGTTTCTGCTGCATCTGGTGTTTTTCTTGAGCAGAACCAGATGAGATCGATCCGAACGCAACTCAAAGCAACGGAGACGATGATCTGTAGTTCAATCATAAATTTATTTCAGTATGTACATCTAGTCTCCTCAAATGAGTGGATATTAAATAAAACCACATTAAACATTAGGTACGAATCCATCCATCATCTACACACAAGCTCAGTTCAAAGAGAATTCAGGACTCGAGTCATGGCTGTGATCCGGTCAGTGACCGGAAACGAACTGGACAAACACCACAGAAAGAAGAACACACTCAGATTTATTGGATGGTTAGAACCCCCAGTGTAAATGGACGTCACTTTGATAAAGTCACATTCGAACCATTTTCACACTTCATATAAATCAGATCAAATATATATAAATAAATTCAACTGAATCTATGACGTCTATAATCGGGGAGGGGGGGGGGGTGTTTACAATAACAGGAGTATTGTGTGTTGGAAATTTAGATTAATTTATAACTATTATTACTGTTTACACGACTTTAACTCTTTAATCACCAAAATGGTTTCAGTTTCGATTACAGATCTATTACTCGCTGTTAGAAAAGCAAACTACACTGAACACACAGAAGTCAAGAACATTATCAGCTGAGAACATCATCAAGTTCCACAGCAGGACGTGTTGATCAGTGTCACCTAATCATTCTAAACACGCATGCATAAAAAGACCCCAAAAATCAGGATAACAAAAATAAAAAAAAAGGAGGGGGACAGAAAACAAAGGAAAATTAAAATAATACACAAAACAAACCAAACAACAGGAAAATAACCAAAATAAAAAAAAAGAAAAACAAGAGGACACCCCCACACCCCTCTCCTAAAAACAAAGAAAAAGAAAAAAAAAAAAAAAAAAAAAAAAAAAAAAAAAACAAAAAAAAGAACAAAAAGTGCATGCTGGAGTTTACTCAATAATTAAAGTGGGGAGAAAAATTCTCTCTTGATGCCCAAAGTAACAACCAGAATATCCTGAGTGGATTTTAATGAAAACGTCAGTCTCACGTGAAGTTGGTATAACAAGGACTTCATGACCAGGAGAAGTGCTAAAACTTATAATCACAGGAACAAGCAGAAAGGAAAAAAAAAAAAATTCATCCAATCCAGGAGACCGAGCATAAAAATAAAAAGTATTAAAGATTAGCTCTGTGTGGGTCAATTCTTTCTCTTCGGTTTTTATTTTCGGATTCTGAATAAAATGGCCGCAAAAATTCGAATCGATACAAAACAGAAGAAAATTTGGGAAAAGATGCAAAACAGAGGAAAAAAAAAAACCCCAAAAGGTTCGAACCCCAAAACTGAGCCCAGATCCGCAGCAGTGCGAATTTCCGTTCGGAATCTCCTGGTTAAAAACGGTCGTCATCGTCAGGACGTTACTTTAGAGGCGAAGTCTTCATAGGAATCATTATTCTCGACTCCATGTGCTGAATCAGAGGAACTACCAACACAACAGGAGAAAACGCGCGCGCACACACACACACACACACACACACACACACCTTTAAAATTTCACAGTCATTCACATTTATTTTCTTTCAGTAGCGTGTAAACAGACTCACCAGTGTAGTACACAATCTCATCCCACCCTTCATGATGCCAGGCAGCGTTCCGAGTTTCCTCCCTCGACTGCAGGTCTTTATATGCTGAAAGAAAGACGGTGAAAATGTTTAATAACATGGTTACTACCTGTTACAGCCTGGAATACAGAAACCTGAACACGACAGGACAACCGCGTCCGAGTCGGAAATTCTAACGGTAACAGATGAACCTGCTTCTTTCTGCCGTAACTTCCTGTCGGCAGGTTCACTCACCCCACAGGTGATGCACCATGTACAATCTTCCGATCTGGGAGAAGAATCCTCCCACGGCCTCGTTGTTCTGCTGGCGGAGCTCAATCGCCCGAGCCCTGAAACATCACAGACACAACGTTACCGCATTGTTCAGATGCGGCACTAAAATCCGCTTCAGGTGATCAGATCACTGTTCCCACAGAGCGTAATGTTTAGGGGAGATGTGGGGGATCACTAGTGATTTATTATGAGGTCGGTGTTCTCCACCAGGTTCGTGTGCGCTCATGGGATTTCTACACTCAGAGCAACAATGCAATTGTTTATTTATTCATTTTACATTATAGTTCTTTTAATTAATCTCAGTGTGGGGGGAAAAAACAAACAAACAAAACAAGACCAAACCATCAAATTTCACACTAAATACATATCAACGCTGCTGTTAATATTTATAAAGTTATAATAAAAAATATAATTAAAAAGTGAGCAATACCCTTCAGCCCATGCCCCACATTGTAAAAGATGTGTCCAGGTCCAAGACATAGCGATGACTGGTGAAAGCAAATTCAAGATAGCAAATGCAGCGGCCATATTGGATATCACTCTGCACCGAAAATCGACAGGCTTGGGTCCCAGTCCCACTTCCAATATCCACACCAAAACATGAATGATGGATGATATGAAATGCAACCGTGGATAGCCGGACAGAGGAATGGACAGTAATAAGGGAGCCGAAAACAGTTTAAAGCGCCATCGAGTGGTTAAAAATGGTCTTCAATCTTACAATGCCCTCACTGCTGAGTCGATTGGTTGGTTCTTCTCTCTGTAATAACATTTTTATTTTGAAATAATAATGATAATAATAATAATAAGCACTAATCAGTGATGGGCGGTTCCCTGCTCCTCCAGTCCCGGCCCATTTAACGGAAGTCCGTCAAAGTGAGCCCATTTTCAAACACATGCCAACTATGTCTCACTTTAACTCCTGTCTCACACAGCCACAGCCACGCCCCTCTGCCCCCGTCTTATTATTCAGCCCTCCCACACCACCCTGTCCCCCGAAAATACATCATTCATAGTCTAGCTACAATACAACATTGATATTTATCAGATTACTTGTGTTTAAAGCTCAGTGTACAGCTCTAACTTTCGAATGACGCCTCTGAGTGACGTTTTAACACTCGCGTACATCCACACGTATTTGCTCTCTTTTCATTTCTATCATTAAAAACACACAAGGGCACTGAGAGTAAATGACTGTATGAGTAAAACTTGTATTGACTGATCATCTCAGATCAAATCACGTTACGATAAATCAGGAACCCATCCAGTGCTTAAACATAAATATTAAGGTTTTTTTGTTTATTTTCATTATCGAACAGGGTTTAAAATGCTGAGGATATCCGACGTCCTTCTCGCTGCAGTAAATTCTCATACTGTGCTGGAAAACACTTACCTCGAACAGGCTGCGCCAAAACGTCTGGCGTCGTCAAATCAGATATATTTATAAAATGAATTCATTTCAGTTCATTGAATTATTACATACACACATGCAGAATCAAAGGATTCCAAAATGACAGATTTCTTTATAAATGAATCAAATCCAAGCAGGCAAAGACTGGGGAATATTGAGAATTACTGCAGGCAAAATGCGACCAAACTGGTAATGATTTTAACATATAATCTGTTTCATGGACTGAATTTGGGATTTGAAGCATGTTACCACCGTTTTCTCACATTTCAGCAGCTGTAGAGGCAACAGTAATAAAAAGCAGTTCAGAAACCGAACTAAAAATAATGAATGAAAAATAAAAGAGTGAGAATTTACTAATGAATTTCCTTACCAGTAATTCCCCCACTCGATCATCGTTCCAGGCTGGAAGAGAAAACAGAAATACTGTAAACGGCACTGATATGCTTCACATTCCAGAACAAATAACTAAAATACGCTGCAGTACAGAACCCCATGACGTGATCCCTACCCGGAGCTGGTAGGACCGGAGCTCGTATACGTTCGGCCCGTCTCTAGGCACAGGCTCGTTCCAGAAACTGAACTCCAGCAGCAGCTGATTTCTCCGGGACAGCAGCATCTTCCCGCGCTTTTCTCTGTACTCCATAAACTCCTGATTAGATACGCAACACAAGAAAAGATTTCACATGATGGTCAAGCAACGAAAAATGATATCAGGTTATACATCGTGCCGTTATAAACCTGGTACAAATATACGACGATCTGAATGGGGGAGTTTATGGGATTTATTGTCAGGCTGCATCATTTCTACAGGTTTTTCCTAAATGTAATTGTGTTGTGTGGACAGCAGAAGGTGCAGCACCATAGAAGAAAAGCCAAAAAAGGTCTTTGGATAATCAACAAAAACATTTAGAGCTTTCTTTCCCTCTCTCCCTCTCAGAAACTGGCGAAAGAAAAGGAAACAAATGGAATCATTTTATATTTAAGCCTGACTGCAGCCTTCACAATCTTTCAGAAATAGTTATTAGGAAAAGGATTATAGTTATTTACTCTTTTTGTAATTTAAAATAAAAAGAATGTTAGTTAACAGGTTACTGTATTTTACTCCAAGCATTTGTAAATATTTAAAAACAATATATTATTAAAAAATATATACTGGTATAATGTAATTTTACACAATTATTTTAGGGTATTTATTAATTTAACAAAAAAAATGAAATCAACAAGGAATAAGAAGATAAAATCTGCATTTTTTTGGGGGGGGGGGGTCTTCAAAAATATAAAGAGGGAATTTTTTTAAAAATCCATTTATTCTGATAAAACTCTACATTCATATATTTATAACATATAATTTATGTACTAGTGTTGGGCTCTAGCGTTATCGGGGGTCGGATATGAAGAGAATTGTGTCGTAGATAGATACAACTACGAAAGCTAACTTGAACGCCGTGCTCGCGCAACACGCAGTAAACAACACGCCGGAAAGCAAACATGCAGAGCAACAACACAGACACGCAAAAATACCTTTTTATTGTTTAGTGATTTTGTGACAAAAAAATATATAAATGTTTAGACGAACAGCGACTCGAGCCAAAATATAAGCTCCCAATACATTTGGAAATGGATCTCATCAATAAATGACTTGTGATTCAGCTCGACCGTCCCAACAATAATATATACATTATACGTATATTAATAATCTATAACTATAAAATATATATTTAGAATTTGTTTAGAATATATAAACATATTTAGAATATTTGGAAATTATTAAATACATGCAATGTTTTTAAAGGTAGCACAGCGGAATAGTGATGGCACTCAAAATAGCAACTCGACATTTTACTTAGCGCAAAGGATTCTGGGAAGAGTGAACTGGACACTTCACTTTTTTTTTTTGAATCAGTACAGGACGAGATTTCATAACACCAGAAATTCAGAGTAATTGATCCAAGTACATTTTACGTACACAAACACAAACACACACACCTGATTCTTCCTGAGTTTGTTCATGACCTCAGTCAGGGCGGGATAACCTCCTCTATACCGCCACAGGTGCACTGTGAGGAAGGAAAGAGATTGAAATGTGAAATATAAACACAATAATGTGAATATGTAGCTATAATTCAGGTCTGAAATTAAAGCAGGACCTTCCACATTTATGGAAGGAGTCTCCAGTGTTAGCGATAAAGCTGAAAGTGTAACAGAGGAGTCTTTGTATTTTTTTTTTTTTTTTTAAATCAAATCAATGCAAATTAAAAAATAAAGATTAAAGATAATCATATTATTATTATTACTATCATCATTATTACACATGAAACTTGGTAATGCAGGAGAAGCGGTGCTGAGGCCTGTCGGTGGCCCGACCCCAACATGAACCCCTTGATATTGACGGAGTGGATGTGTGGTTTCAATAAGACGGAGCTACAGCACACACACAGCTGGAAGTGCTGAGGGAAATGCTTCTGAATCGGGCCATCTCGTCACATGGTGATGTCGGGTGGCGGCCCGTTCCCCTGACCACCCCCTTTATTTCTGTGGTGCTACCTTAAATCACGAATACACTCATCCACCCCAAACTCTTGAAACCCTTAAGGTCACTATTCAGCAGGGGATCGCCGCTGTTCCACCCGACACGACCCGTCGAGCCACGGCAGCCTTCAGAAATCACCTCCATGAGTGTATAGACAACGGTAGCCACCATGTGGAGGACCATCTTTATAACATGACGCATAAGAGGAATCGAACACTGAACTCTGAGAATATCGCACCTGCTTGATCCTGCTCTCCGTACCAGGTGTTCCAGGTGCCCACCAGCTCGCAGGGATAATCAGGGTTGGCGTGGATAGATGGCAAGACCTGTTCGCTGTGTGTGGAGAAACAGTTACTACATATTAAAATTAAAACCTTTTAGCACTTTAGACCGCTAAAAAAATAAACACCCCCCCATTCTTTTGCTTTATTTTAAAGTGAAATTAATGTGCATTGGGATTCTGCGAGCATTAAAGTACAGAGTATGTTACGCTGTTCTGCACCAGAAACCTGAGCTTTTATTAGCATTTACCCCCAAAATAAAAGTTTAAGCTGTAAAGTATAAAACTAATCAAGCACTGCAAGCCAATCATCATCATCAAGGTCTAGAAAAGGTTAAAAAATCCTAATTAAAACTACTCATGATTGATTGTTAATCTAATTTGGACTTCATGGGGGAAAAAAAATCCAACTACTACACAGCATCATCTCAATAAGGATGATCTTACCACAGTTTGTTATAATCATCAAGGCACTCTGGCTTGACATTGTGAACTGTAAAAGAAAGGCAGGTTATGCACTGAAATAAACTGGACCTCGACTGACTAAAGGAACAAATCTGAACTGTTACTGCACTGCCTCCACTCACTATAATCACAAGTAGGCTTGTGCGATATATATAATTATTATCCACTGAGCCAGAGGTGGATATTTGTTTTTGTATATACTACACAGGAACAATAACAAGCAATAATAAAAACACCCTAAAATAAGATATTTAAAGTTAATAGATTTTTATAGTTAATATACTTTCTTTTTTAAAAATCCAAAATACACGCAGAGCTGTGTAATGACGTTACTCCACGGAAACAGTTGGAGAAGCAAACTAAAACAAGATTTCACTGCATTTTTGACATATTTCAACCATGACATAGGCAGGTCATGTGAGCTCCGAGCTTTGCGCGAAGGATGTGTAGCTAACGGTGGCTATTTAGCTTACTTGTTCAGAGTTTAGTACAAACTTCACATGAACGCAAGTAAACCACGCAATGTAAAAGGTGTTTCAGTACATACTGCACAGAAACACAAGGAAAATAAATAAAAACTAGATTTTTATGGTTTATTTCACCATTTTAAAAAAGCAACAATAATAATAATAATAATAATAATAATGACAAACTCTGAGTGTCAGTCATTTTCATGATTCATGAATTATCCTCTCGGGATGATGTTTTTTTTTAAATCAAGCAAACCAATCAGATTGCACTTTTCCTGTTAAGTACACAACATACATACTGTTATGGCTGATCAGCGTATATTAAAACAACTTCATTGACTCAACATCACATTACACGGCACGCTCTCGCTTTCCATACAGAGAGTCAATCATTATCATATAAATAAACACCAGGACCTGGAGGTGCGATGACAGCATCCTGAATCAATCTGAAGGGATTTATTTTATAACAATAACCAGCTCACTCTACACTATCCTGCTTATTGCACACTTTAAACAGCAAATATTGATTTTTAAATAATTTTATTGTTTACTATAATTACGGGCTCCATAGGAAAAGTCTGTTATACTTTTAATAAAGAAATAATGGACTACTGATCACCCATCAAGTGTTCAAATGAGCCGTGTACTCAGTTTCAAGTTTATAGCTAACATCAAATAAATAATATTTATCATAAATATCGCAGAAATAATTTGTCTGGATATCTGTTTATTAGGTGTGAAATTAAACACTTCATAAAAATATAGACCACAGGGGTACCGACTCTCTGTTAGCATGTGCTAACAAAACAGACGGACAGACATCCCTATCACTCATATTCCTCTGACAGCGTGAGCTAATAATGTTAGCTGTGATGATAATTAAAAGGTGAATAAATACTGTGTTCACACAGTACGAACAGTAGATTAACAGCGAAAACGTAGACCGTGTTGATATCAGACAAGGATATGTAAGCAGATTAAATTAAAAATGTACTGTTACGCTGTCCATCATCCGGCTGAGTTTTTCCTGATTGGTCCTGCCTAGCAAGCAGCTCCTGAAGGCACAACTGGATTATAAACACCCCGTAACTACATCCTTCCCTTCCTGGATGATTCAACTGGAAATCACAGATATATTTTTAAATATATATTTATAGTGACTCACGAGCATAGAGAAATAAATAAATATCGCACAAGCCTAGCGGATAGTAGCGGAGTACTGACGAGCGGAAACGTACACTGAATTTTATACAGGTTAAGGTCTTCTTTCTTGGCCAGCAGGTGAGAATGTGCGTCCTTCCTGGGACCAACTTTGCGGACAAAAAGTGATTTAAACCAGCTGTCTTCTCGGTCTTGGGCCAAGGATGCAGACCAGGTTCTGAAAAGACAGAGGAAGGTGACATCATTCAGAAAGAGAACAATTATTTATTTTCCGAGCCGCTTTATGGTTACTAGGGTCGCGGGGAGGCTGGAGCCCATCTCAGCCGACTCTGGGTGAGGGCGGGGTACACCCTGAACAGATCGCCAGTCCATTACAGGACCAACACAACCATTCACACTCACACCCACACCTAGGGGCAATTTGGAGCAACCAATTAGCCTGATGTGGATGTCTTCAGACTGAAAAAGGAATCGGGAGTACCCAGATGAATCCGACAAGAACAGGGACAATATGCCAACTCCGCGGGACTCGAACCCAGGACTACACCACCGTGCCACCAGGAAGAGATCAGACATTATTTCATGGAGACTTATACGTGTCAAAGCTTTTCATAGACTTACACACACACACACACACACACACACACCATTCCTTTTTCCTTTCCTGTAACCAGCCATGGTGCTTCTCAACTCCTCTAAACTCCCTGTATTGTAGTTAGATCTCCACATCCATATTATTTACTCCTGGATTTTATTTCACAATAAACAAACATTCAACTGAAGCTGAAGCTTAAACACCCCTGGACACAGAATCCAAAATTTTAAAAACTAAATCTATTTAAAACATGGCTTTAAACATGACCTTGAGCTCCAGCTCCACAGTGCCCACTGGCTGTGTGTTTAATACCCTGAAGATCTGCATTTATTCCAGATTTCTACAATAAATATTTCTTTTTCTTCTTAAAGCCACTTTTAAATAAAACGCTTATGGTTGTGAGACACACTGTATTCGAAATATCCAACATATTCCTTCAAATCAACACACAAAAGCTTTTAATGCTCATACAACACACCATTTCTAACGGCGGCTGTCTGGGTAACTAGCTTAGCATAGCTTTAGCATATCATATCACCTCATGATAGCATTAGCTTTAGCATTAGCTACCCTCTGATGTACAGAGGGGACGAGATTCAGTTCAGGTGTAAACAAAAGACTAAATCGTGCGAAACAACATCGAAAACACGTCGTTCGAGGCTGTAAAGAGTCTTCTAGAGTCTTATATTTGAAACATGGTGCTCACCTGATGGTTAATACCGCCTGTTGTTTGTGAGGTAACCCGCTGCTAGCCCGGTGCAGGCCCTTCCCCAGGTTCTGAAGGACTCTGGTCGCCATCTTTCCTCAATGTCGATCAGCTCCGGTTCCTGCTACATAACTACAGCCCGGGCTCCCATGTCATTCCACCTCCCACCGCTAGAGGGCGGCACAGCTTTGACAAATTCTTTTTTATGAACTGTTTTGCTTGCCAGTTGCACCACTGCCCAACTTTTCAAGTAGAAAGGTCCCAAAGAAAGTTATAATTTCTCGAAACATATAACAACAAATAAAACCTTGGATTCAGGAGGAACAATGTGGTTTTCGTTCCGGCTGCAGCATCTCGACCAGCTCTGCACACTCTGCAGGATCCTGGAGGGGGCTGGGAGTTTGCCCAACTAATCCACATGTGCTTTGTGGACTTGGAGAAGGCTTTCAACCGTGTCCCTCGGGATATCTTGTGGGGTGTGCTCCGGGAATATGGAATACCGGACCGGTTGCTACTGGCCGTTCGGTCTCTGTATTGCCGGAGCCAGAGCTCGGTCCGCATTGGTAACAACATGTCGAATTCGTTTCCGGTGGGGGTTGGACTCCGCCAAGGCTGCCCTTTGTCACCGG
>JAQMYF010000026.1:2692650-2705067 GCA_030014195.1 Neosilurus mollespiculum
GAGGGAGCTTGGTGGAATCGTGACGATCTTGAGGGAGCTTGGTGGAATCGTGACGATCTTGAGGGAGCTTGGTGGAATCGTGACGATCTTGAGGGAGCTTGGTGGAAGCGTGCTCCAAACATTCTCATAAATCATGGATCTCCAGGATTTTTTTAACCGTGGAGATCGCGGCCATCGTGCCTCAGTGTTACAGATTGTATGATTTGGTACTGTGATGGTTTAAGAAGATTCCTATTGTGTGATGTGTGTGAGGAGAGACTCTGGAGAGACTTTTTAATGGAAAGCCAGAAGGTGATACTGGATATAAATCAGCTAGAGACAAATCTGTGTGAAGCTGCTAACTAAAGGTTTGACAGCCTAGAATGAGACTGTGTCTGAATCCCAAACTAATTAGAAGGCTGTTCCATATGCAACTGTGGGGCATTGTGGGAAAAATGTTCTGCTTCCCTGCTGTCGCCTTCACAATTCAAGGTACCATCAACGATCCTGCACCATTTAATCTAAGCAGGTGTTACAGATCTCAACAGACCAAAGGTTTTCTCGGGTATTGCAGAATGAGAATATTCAGTGCCTTGCTTTCATTCACATTTACGGCATTTGGTCGACGCCTTTATCCAGATTAACTTATATAAGTACTTGGAAGTCCCTATCAGTGAATATTGGTCCAGTAGGTTTTGGGTTAAAATTGCCATCAGTTGAAAAACTCTCTTAGCAGGTAATACAGTAAGAAAGAACACAGATAGTACAAAATCGACAAAATCCAGAGGTTCAAGATAGAACTTAAAGCACACCGAGACACCTGAATTATTCATAAGTAAAGTTTTATATTAAGTTTCTTCAGCTAAACACGTAATAAATGTACTCGGTTTTGGTATCTTTAGGGCCTGATGGCCACAGTACGCGCTACAACTTGGCGTGGCTGATGAAGAAGAGCTATGAGGGGCAGAAACGGAGTGCTATACAACCCCGTGTCCTGTGGAACTCCGAGATTTACACCAACGCAAAAGTGTCGTCAGTCAGCTGGGAAAAGTTCATGAGCTCTGACGAAGAACTGAAGACATTTCTGAAAAACTTCTTACTCTATGGCATTGCGTTTGTAGACGGCGTTCCGACAACAGTTGATGCTACCGAAATAGCCACCAAAAGAATTAGCATCATCAGGTGAGATGGTTTTCTTTATAAAAAAAAAGAAACACCTGCTAATGATATAAAAACATTAAATTCTGTTGGCATGACGAAGCCTCTTTCGAAGGCGATAACAAAAAACCTGAGCGTCTGTGGTAGCGCTTTTTGAATCCCCTGACCTGAAGTGCTGTCATGTTTTTTCCCAGAGAGACGATGTACGGCCGAATGTGGAGTTTCACCTCCGATTTTTCCCGTGGTGACACAGCGTACACGAAGCTGGCTCTGGACCGTCACACAGATACGTCTTACTTCCAGGAGCCTTGTGGGTGTGTATACAAATTGTCCTGATCCTCCACACTTACAGGACCTTTGCACCATAATAAAAGATGTCCAGGCTTCTTCTGATGACTATAGAAATGAAATCCTGGCTTTGTTTAATATTTCTGCTGTATGTTTTGCTTTCTCGACGTTACAAGAGGCCAGTCACGTCCCTCCTGCCGAACTGTGATCTCGGGGTTTGAGCTCCTCATTGAAGTGCATTAGAGTGAATAATCTGATAATGCTGTAATTTCCATGCTCACTTGACAAAGCTTTGTTTAACTTTTTCAAGCGAACAACGAAGGAGCTTTACACATTCTTTCAGCTCTACATGCACTTCAGCCAACACTCATTCTTTCTTCTTTTTTTTTTTTTTTTTTTTTGCTCTTTGGTTTATTTAATTACATGCAGTGTGGAAACTGAATAAATCAAACTCTGCGAGTTTAAAAGGTGTGGAAGCGTCTGTAGAGCACAAAGCAGAGCCATGTGAGCTTTTAATTTGGGTTCATGCCGTGTTGAGCTGTAATACATATGACAGAGAGAGAGAGAGAGGATGGAGATTGAGAAGTGACATAAATATAGGTACATTAGCACTCTTGCATTAAAATTGGCGATACTCCATGACCCCACTGTAATAATTCATTCAATCATTCATCCATTTGCCGAACCACTTAATCCTACTTGGGTCGTAGGAAGGTTGGAGCCTATCTCAACCTACTCTGAGCGAGGGGCAAGGTACACCCTGAACAGCTCACCAGTCCATTGCAGGTTAGACACCAAAACCATTCACATTCCCACCTAGGGGCAATTTGGAACAGCCAGTTAGCCTGATGTGCATGTCTTTTGACTGTGGGAGGAAACTGGAGTAACCGGCAGAAACCCACACAAGCAAGGGAAGAAAACTCCATATAAACGCCCAGGATTCAAACCCAGGACCTTCTTGCTATGAGGTGGCCGTGCTAACCACTTCGCCACTGTGCCGCTTGAAATATATTCATCCCTTTACACTTTAATCAACTCTTTAACTCCAAAATGTCATCATCGTATGATTAATCCGCTGCTGTACTGGAATATTTCTTTCTGGGTTCCAACATCCTCTTGCTGGCACTTCCACCTGGTTTTCACGGCAACAGGATTCAGGTGTTCCACTGTCTGAGACACGAGGGGACGGGCGGTAGGACTCTGTTAGTGGACGGCTTCTACTCAGCAAACAAAGTGCTTGAGGAGTCTCCTGAAAACTTCAGGCTTCTGGCACACATCCCCATCAAACACGAGTTCATTGAGAACCTCGGCGATCACACCAACCACATGATCGGCATCGGCCCTGTTCTCAACGTCTACCCCTGGAACAATGAAGTCTATATGATGAGGTATGATAAAGATCATATTGTCACATGACATGGTGTGTCATGTTGTGTTATTCAGTAACATATGTTAGCTAGATTTAGCATATGTTAGCTAGATTTAGCATATGTTAGCTAGATTTAGCATATGTTAGCTAGATTCGTGGGAAAAACAACCTGTGAAAAAAATACATTTGATTGTAATGCTGTTGCTGTTGTTGTTATTATTTAGGTACAACAATTATGACCGTGCTGTGATAGACACAGTTCCTCACGACGTGGTACAGCGCTGGTATGTAGCCCACAGACAGCTCACTGACGAGCTCCGGAAACCCGAGAACGAGCTGTGGGTCAAACTCACACCAGGAAAGGTAACGAACCATGGATGGAAACCCTGGTGTTTACCTTATAAACAGTAGAGATCTACATTATTATTATCTACAGTATTATCTGCTGTGTTATGATGAGAAAGTGTTGAGCTTCGGTACTATTGTAATGTTCTCTCTGTTCAGGTTCTCTTCATCGATAACTGGCGAGTTCTGCACGGCAGAGAATCCTTCACAGGACTCCGTCAGCTCTGCGGATGCTACCTAACCAGAGATGACGTTCTCAACACAGCTCGCTCTCTGGGTCTTCAGGCTTGATCATCAGCCGAGCAGCTCGACAACAACAAACACCAAAGAACAAGATTCAGTTTATGTTTCTATAGAAGTAAAAATCCAGAAATTCTGAAAAATTGCTGAAATCTCAACGTTGGTTCAAATTCATTAGGAGTTCTTTGCGAGTAGGTACACCTCTCTGGATACATTTACATTTACAGCATTTAGCAGACGCTCTTCTCCAGAGCGACTTACAGAAGTGCTTTAAAGTCACCATCAGTGAAAATATTCTTATACTGGTTCGTCAGGACACAGACTAAGTATACCATCACTCAAGAGCTCAGTGGATAGGTGTTGTGTGCAGGTATTTTTATTTATTTATTTTTGGTGTGTGTGTGTGTATAAAAAACATAGTGCTAGTCTAAGTACTGGATAGCGTTAAAGTACATCTGACTGAGAAAAAAAAATTCAATCCGTTTGACTCTAGATGCATGTGTTTCTTGTTTGGCGAATTTTCTCCTTTTCAGGCGAGGTTCGTTCAATCCAGTGTGCACAGAACTTGGAACTGACACCACCGGGTACTGATTGTATGGTTGTTGTGTGCTGGGTGTGCGTTTTGTTTGGAACTTGTACGTTCCTCGTCCTGTACTTGTAAGTTTGCATCCATTGCTGCCCTACAGGATGACTACCTGACATTCAACTGGTGAACCGGAAGTGTTGAGTGAATGATTACTAACAAGGAGCACATTGGAATTGATGAATAACAGATATGTAACGGGGGTCCTCAGGACAAAACTGATGACTTATGGATATGTACGGTATAGCTACCGTACATATACCGGGTCTTCACATGGTCCGAAACGGACACCAACATACATCCTCTGGCGTGAGAGTCTAGAACAGCAACAGAGATGATGTTCACAGAGTTTCTATCCATCGCATGATTGTTTACGCCATCCAGTGAGGTGTGACCGCCGCTTAAGCATTAATAAGAAGTTTATTACACTGTATTATCATCGGCATCATTGTGCTCAGAGAACATTTTTCAAAAATCCACTCAAAAGACAGTGCAGTGATTTACGTGTGTGAAAATTGACACAAATAAACTGTATGAAGTCACAGTAAATCAAGCCTCCCGAAAGACAGACAGGTGTTCTTGTTTTCTTTCACATAACATCAGTCGTAAAAATTAATCTTGTGTATAAACTGACAAATATTACAGGAATTAATCTTTCAGGAACTGATCAATGTTATTGTTTCAAGTAATAAACTAAAATCAAATAGCATTTAGTGTTAATTGACTAATTTTTAATTATTGTTGTTGTTGTTATTATTAATATTATTATTATTATTATTATTATTATTATTGTTATTATTATTATTCCAGTTGTAATTTTTATAGAAATGTAAAATAAAGTAATTACAGACAGGATACTTGAATGTGAGAGCATGTTATTTAGCATTACTCTGTGATCAAACACTTCGAGGTGTATTTTACATTTTATTCTTTGCCCTTATATAATAAACAGTCCAGGGTAAGCTCGATAGACTGAAGTAAATGTAGGTTACTTTATTCTCAGAAGTCCTTGGACTCTTGGCTCTTAATTTGTTCAGAGTAACGTGTGGACCTTCTCTCCGTCTCACAGATGGCAGTGATTATTATAAAAGTTTTGATATTTTGAAGTTTTGAACTTTATAAAAGTTCATTTTCATATGCCTGAAAGAAATTCTTACAGACTTGAGTTTACTGGGTGTTTCACCGCCTTTAGAGCTTTTTGCAATTGTGTTCAGTAACCCCCTGAACTTTCAACCACATAATACCTCCAGTCGTATAGTGGTACCGATCACAGTGTGAAATATACCCCTCTTCAGTTCACTTTATTTCCATTCATTTATTAGGATTAACCAGTTTGGTAAACGGATGAATGAACGGCTGGCTGGATGGATGTAAAATAAAAATCCACTGAATTATCTTGGCATGACAAGCAGTGTTTAATCAATCAAAAAGCAAAATCCTGAAATGACTATTACAGGAATTTGTAATTTAAATCAGCGCAGTATTTGAACTTTCCTGTAATGAGCAATTTCATGTTAAAAAATTATTCTAAAATAATATTGAAGAATTCAAACAACCATGTCACTGCAGGTACCTCTCAAGAATTAAGGTCAAACCTTCAAAAAAATGCTACTTATCCTCACAAAGAGCATTACAAGTGAAGAAAATGATATGTAGAAAATGTCATTTAAAAAAAACAGCACTGTAGTCCTACTCAGTAAACGTGGAAGTCCAAACCACTCAAATTAGGGTACTGTACTGGGTAGCTTAGTACAGCAGCTATAAAAGCTGCAAACGCGTCTAAGCAATATAGTCCCTGACCAGATAAGACAAGCTTTGATTTCTTCTCCTTACACACACATCCTCCAATCAGCCAGAACATTAAGAATATTTAAAGTTCAAGGTAAGAATTTAAAGTTCGCCAATCACTAGTGAAGATCCTGTCTGTGTTTTATCTTCTATTATCAGTTCATTCTGGATGAATATAAAGGTTTCCTGGTGAAACCACCCCAGCTCACGGCTCAGTGTCTCTTATTCACCTGCTCTACGTCTTGTTTTGGTTCTGTATCTGTTTGCAATATCGATAACAAAAACAATTCCGTATGATCAGAAGTTTGTTGTGTCTATTTTCACCTTTAGTCTAATAATTATATATAGAGAGGGATTGGTGTGGGCGGTGGTAGCTCAGTGGTTAAGGTTACTGATCCAAAGGTTGGCGGTTAAAGGCCTGGAACCATCAAGTATGCCGCTGTTGGGCCGTGGAGCAAAGCCCTTAACCCCTAATTGCTCAGTTGTACAAAAAATGATGAATGTAAGTGGGTCTGGATAAGGGCGTAAAGTGTAAAATGTAAATAATGGTAGGGTTCTGATTTTACTTCTCTGATTTAACTCATAATCTTGAATTACATGTTATTTAAGGAAAATATTCTAATAAAAACCCCAAAGATTAAAAACAAAACATTTATTAAATACAACACAGCAAAAAATATCTTCTTAAAATGTTTTTTTTTTTTTTTTTATGTGACTTGTATACAACAGTAAAACAAT
Source organism: Neosilurus mollespiculum (assembly GCA_030014195.1). Taxonomy (NCBI): domain Eukaryota; kingdom Metazoa; phylum Chordata; class Actinopteri; order Siluriformes; family Plotosidae; genus Neosilurus; species Neosilurus mollespiculum. Next base: position 2,699,139 of record JAQMYF010000026.1, read on the forward strand.
GCCAGCGTCTAACAGCGGCCGCGCCTCTGATTCGCTGATCGTCTCATCGCGAGACTACAAAATATCGCGAGAGTGACGGCTGTTTGTTTTACGCATGCGCAGTGTTGAGACGCTCACACGTGTTCTCTCTGCAGGCGCGGAGGCAGAAGATGGCGGATTGTGGAAGTATGTACTCTTTTAAAGCATTTTTTATGGTGGTGTGAGTATTTTGATGCGTTTTAAAAGGAGATCATACATCAGGAGTAGTTTAGGGTCTGTTCCAGTCTGACAGGTTTGTGTAGTTCGCAGTGTTTTTGTAAATAAGTTGGAGTTAAAGTGAGAAGCTGTTCAGCAGCAGAATGGCGCGTGAGAACCACTTCCATCCAAAAGGCTTCAAAATAAACGAATATTCTCGATTTTCAGCAGAATTGGACCGACTGGGGGGTTAATAACGCAAACATACCCGTTTTCATCCTTCAAATGATTGGAAGAAGCTTCTGGAAGATTAATTGCTCTCCAGACCCACGTGCTTGTCATGGCTTTATTTGTTTATTTATTTATTTAAACTTGTGGCTTATTATTTATTTCTATTTAACACATTCTGTACAACTAAACTCGTTCCAAAGTTTGAGAATCGTAATTTACCATAAACTGCTTTTATTATACTTTTCACACCTTCATTGGTTTCTTTAAATAAGAATCTTGTTTATGATCTCAATAATTTTTTGTAGGATGTTGTAGTATAACTTAGATTTGCAGGTTACTCAGTGACTATAAAACATTACTGGAGAAATCAAAGGCAGTAATAAATAAACTGCTCCCATGTAGCACGTGGTGCTGGAGTGAGCCACGTGCCTGCGTCCATTTTAACCAGGATCTGAATTCTGGCTTAATTTCATCTCCATAAGTCTGAGTTTCATCCCTGGATCATTTAAATTAAAATATATTTATTCATGAGAAGTTTTAAAACTTTTTTTCCCCCCGGAATCGCAGGATGATGAACATGCAGTGGTTTTGTAATCCTGAATATGAAGCAGGATGATGATGATGATGTCCCTTTTTTCCTCCCTCAGTTGGTTCTGCAAAGAAAGAGAAGAAAAAGAAGAAAAGCAAGATTCCAGAAGATGAAGTCGGGGTAATTGTCTGCGGCAGATGTTTTGGGCGTTAAACCGGTTACCTGTTTAAAACCTCTCCGGTTTGGGTTTCTGTTACGTTTTAATAAACTTCTGTTTTGGCAGGAAATCCAAGAGACGGGGGATTTCCTCATCAAACCCGAGTCCAGGGTCGCTAAACTCGACACGTCCCAGTGGCCTTTGCTTCTGAAGGTAAGCTTGGCTTTTAGCGCGTGAGTTGGCTCGGCGTGTCAGATGATGAATGTGTTTATCCATTCTCTGAGCGCGGCGATTTCGGCCTCTCTGCGGCCCCGTCGGTCCGTTCTGGATTGTGGGGTTCCTGTGGCTCGTTCGTCCAGGTTTCTGCTAGTCCAGAAGGCTGGAGGTTCGGGTCCGGGGGTGTAGAGGGTCCGGACAGGCCCCGTCAAGGAGGAACGGACACATCTGATCACATGCTTTTAACAAAATAAAAAAACAACTTTATTTAAATTGTAGTTAATTTTTTTTTTTTTCCTTTCCTTGTAACGTATGTGCTGTAGAGTTGTATTTAATAATCAGCTGGTGTTTTCTATTGCAATAAATTCTATTGAAGGGCAAATTATCAGTAGGGGGTGTGTGTGTGTGTTTAAAAAATCTTTTTAGTCCGAAACATCTGTAAGTCTTACCTTTTTATTTTTTTTTTTTATTTTTTTTCTTTCTTTTCTTTTCTATTTCCATTAAGAACTTTGACAAGCTGAACATCAGGACTTCGCACTACACCCCTCTGCCTCATGGCTCCAACCCCCTGAAGAGAGACATTCAGGACTACGTCAGGTAAACTCGTCCTCGCCGTCCGTGATCATCTTCGGGTTCTGATGAAGCCACATGATGTGATTTAGATGGCATTAGCACTCTGTGCAAAGATGACCTCATATCTATCACCCAAGACTGATGGCTGTTATGGGCGCAGAGTTCTTGTGTACGTGTTTACGCCAGCGGCGTTTCCTAATTACATTTCCTCATTTCCTTTTTTTCCTGTTCAGATCTGGTTTTATTAACTTGGACAAGCCGGCGAATCCTTCCTCTCATGAAGTGGTCGCGTGGATCAAACGGATCCTGCGAGTGGAGAAGACGGGACACAGCGGGACACTGGACCCAAAGGTCACGGGGTGTCTAATTGTGTGTGTTGACAGAGCAACACGATTGGTAAAATCTCAGCAGAGTGCAGGTGAGTCAGGGGTTTTTGTTCAGTGACGTTCATGCGGTCTGTAAAACCTCAGGGCGCTTTCACGTGATTCGCCGCTCCGGGTGAAGGGAACATGTGCCACGTTAGAGTTCGCTACGGCGGCACGTATACTAAAAATTACGTGAAACAAAAAAACATTGGGTCATTGGGCTGAAAAAACTCACGCAAAACTGTGATTAAATTGACGTGGATATCGCGGTACATTAATTATCCCCCAGATAGCTAACCAATCAGATTGCACTGTTCACTTGTGTATATAAACAAATCTCAGTATATACAATTCTTTAAAAAAAATACTATGCTGCCAACTTAATATTGAAAATGTTTAAATATATTGGCGTCTGTATCGTTCAACATAAGGACGCTGTGGGGGGTATTTGATGTCCGGTTGATTAAATCACAAGCCTGAATTTCCAAGGAAAACATCCAGCATGAAACTTGGAATTTCCGCGTTTCCATCTTGTAAATGTGAAAGCGCCCTCTGCGTAAATCGGACTGCCGGTTTGTTCCTGAGCTGTGGGGCGTTTTTATTTCCTGCTGTGAGTCTGAACTCACTCAGTAAACCCAGCGGCCTTTCCTCACTACTCTTGTGCCGTGTGTTTCAGGCAAAGAGTACGTGGGTATCGTACGGCTACACAATGCGCTCGAGAGCGAACACCAGCTTGCGAGGGTAAGTGCTAGAACCAGGTTCCGTGTGATGCTGATGAGAAGTGATGAACCCGTTTATCCATTCTCTGAGCGTCTCCGGGCCCTCGTCGCTCCGCCGGCCTTCTCGTCGCCACCTCGGTGTTTTACTGCTGTGGCTGATGCTGGAGGACGCGCGGGTTTCGAGGGCCGGAGTTCACGAAGGAAGAATTCATGGGGCTGATCTCATACGGTGGCGAACCTTTTTGTGTTTTGGTGGAGTTCTGGGGAACGGGGTGTAAACGCGTGTGTGTGTGTGGTTCTCGTGTTAGGCTCTGGAGTGTCTCACCGGAGCGCTGTTCCAGAGACCACCTCTCATCGCCGCTGTGAAGCGACAGCTCCGAGTCCGGACCATCTACGAGAGCAAGCTCATCGAGTACGACCCGGAGAAACGACTCGGTAAACGTTCCGCCATGTTTTCATGCGTCTTATACCAATAAAGCCACATGATGCTAACTTGGTTCAGCATTAGCATTTCACTGTGCAAAGATGACCTCGTATCTATCACCCGAGACTGATGGCTTTTCCCAGCACCCCCCCCAACAAATCGAACCCAGACCTGGCTTAGGTGTGTTATGTTACCTTGTGTTGCAGGTATTTTCTGGGTGAGCTGCGAGGCAGGGACGTATATTCGAACACTATGTGTTCATCTGGGGCTTCTGCTGGGGGTCGGAGGTCAGATGCAGGAGCTCAGGAGGGTTCGTTCTGGAGTGTTGGGCGAGAAGGTATGTGACCACCCTCGGGTTCTCCGTACTGTAAACCTGACCAAAGTGTTGAGTTCGGGTCTGGGCTCCCTCCCCGGTCCCGGTAATTAAACTTTGGTACATCAGACGGCTGGTGACGCGCGAATGGTGGAAGAGAAGTCGCGCAGGTCGTGGTGCTGCTTTAAGCCGTCCTCGCCGACAGGCCGTTTCGTGTTCTTGCGTCGGACTCGGGTTCTTATGGATGATCTGACCGGTACTGTTGCTTTCTGGCAGGACTGTATGGTCACCATGCACGACGTTTTAGACGCTCAGTGGCAGTTTGATCACAACAAGGACGAGACGTACCTCCGGAGGGTCATCTACCCGCTGGAGAAGCTGCTCGTCAGCCACAAGAGGATCGTCATGAAGGACAGCGCGGTGTGTTATCTTCTGGATTGGTTTTGCTTTGGTGTGTTTATAGTGTAAGCGTGTGTGCGCTCAGGGTGGCATGACGTGTGTTTAATTCTTTCATCAGGTCAACGCTATTTGTTATGGTGCTAAAATCATGTTACCGGGTGTGTTACGGTATGAAGATGGTATAGAGGTGAACCAGGACATCGTTGTCATTACCACTAAAGGAGAAGCCATCTGTACAGGTGTGTGTGTGTGTGTGTGTGCGCGCACAGCATGATTCAGTTACTCCATATAAAAGCTCAGACGTTGTCTGCATCACATGGTGTAGCTTTAAAGAGGTTTCCTCTCCCGTAGCGGTGGCACTCATGACCACGGCAGTCATCTCTACGTGTGATCATGGCGTTGTAGCGAAGATCAAGAGGGTCATCATGGAACGAGACACGTACCCACGCAAATGGGGTCTAGGACCAAAGGTCAGTGACATGAATGCTTTTCTTTACGTATACACGTTAAAACGTGTTGTGCGGCGAGTCGCGTGTACTCCTGTATGGATTTTAGCGGGGTGGTTTAGTGTAGTGTTCATGCAAATGACGTCAGTCGCACTTCAGTGATGCACGACGCTGCCGTGCCTTAAATATGGTGTGTGTTTGTGTGTGTCTTCAGGCGAGTCAGAAGAAAATGATGATCCAGAAAGGTCTTCTTGATAAACACGGCAAGCCGAACGGAAACACTCCAGCTGACTGGAAGGAGGGATACGTGGATTACAGGTACACTTCCTGTTCCTAATATGGTGTGGGTGGTGCTTGTTCGTTTAGTCCGCTGCAGACTGTACGTGTGGTAACGCTGTAGAAAAAGTCTGGTTGTACAGAAGTGTCCCAATAATTTTGGAGGTGCTTGCGCTCTGTTTGGTGCAGACTGTTATCCCTTTTTAGCCTGCCGTGACTCTAGAGGGAGTCTGTCTGCTACATCAACACGCAGAACTTCGAGTCTGTCTGCAGTGTGTACGACAGGAACGGGGGTTTGTGGACACGCCGACGTCCCAGCGTGAGAACGGATACGACGTGGACGAGCGTCGGTCTGATGTTCTGTACAGAGTCTCCGAATATCATTCTGGTTTTTTTTCCCCCCCTTTTTAGCGCAAAGTCCAAAGCCGCCGCCGCTCCTCAAGATGATGGTGATGCTAGTCAAGTTAGCGTAAAGGTGAGCTGACGACTTTCTGTGAACGACTTACATTTATTTATTTATTTGTGGTTTTAAATTTTCTGCGAATCTCTTAAATTTTTTAACGTGCAGAGGAAACGTGACGAGAGCGGAAGTGAGGGTGAAGCCTCGCCCTCGACGCCGAAGTCGGGTGAGGTGAAGAAAGAGAAGAAGAAAAAGAAGAAAGACAAGAAAATGAAGCTGGCTGAAGCGGAATCCGAAGCGGCGGACGCTACTGAGGAAGCAGCGGCAGCAGAGGAAGGAGAGGCAGAGGTGAGGTCTATATTCGTGGCCCTGGAATTAAAATTTCGGATATTTGTAACAGGCCCTGACGGATACGTTTTTTTGTCGACGGGTCGCCGTTTAACTCCCTTTAAACAGCAACTGAGATGGAAGACTCAACTGTTGGTTGTTGCATAGTTTGACCACTAGAGGGCACATTGCAGCTCCACTATTGTCTACACAAGTGTTCAGTCACAAAATTAACAACCATCAGCTGATTGGAGCAGAGTGATCGCTCTCCGGTACGTATCGTGTGTGAATACCGTCTCCTGGAATATTTAAGTTCTCAACATCACGTAGAGAAGATCGGAGATTTAAATCTTGTATTTTGGGGGGGGGGGGCTTTAATT
>JAQMYF010000026.1:2705165-2716372 GCA_030014195.1 Neosilurus mollespiculum
AAGTCTGCATCAGTAGAAAGCTCTTTAATCTCGCCATCGTTTGGGGTTCGGTTCGCGCGCTAAGCTAATTGATCAGATATGTTTTTATTATTATTAGTACGACGACGTGTCAAGTGCTATTGGTTGCCGTGTAAGTCAGTCAGTGCTTTATTTCCTTCACAAACAGGAAGTCCAAGCTCAGACGCTGTTACACGACGGTTATCTTTGCATGTGTTCAGCAGGAAGCGTAATCCAGCATCATATTTTTAATGTTTACTGTTTAAAACCTTTTGCAGGTCACAGAAAGCGCCAAGAAGAAGAAAAAGAAAAAGAAAGCCAAAGAAGCCGACGCTGGTTCAGAGTGAAAATCCAAAGCTGATCAAACAGACTGTTAAAACTTGCCATGCCAGGAGGCACTGATGGTGACGTGAGCACCCGGGATCGCCGTAAACTCCGCCCTCTTTCTGATCCACGTCTCGTCTTCGCTCCATCTTCCGCCGCCGTCGATCAAGTGACTGATTTTTAAACATCTGGTTAATGTCTGAGGGGAATCTCAGGCGTCTCCAGTCGACCCCCTCAGATATTTACACCCCTGCGTGTGTGTTTATTTAAAAATGTCACCCTGGCCACTGACGCATGGCTCTCAGAATTGTATTTTAGAAAGCTGTGGATGAAATGAATTTGTTTTTCTTTCCTTTTTTCCCATCTTTGTCTTCTGAAGGCGTGATTGTTTCCTCGCCTTTTATTTGTACGTTTATAAAGAACGTTCCTTTATTTTGTATAATGTAAATAATGCAGGATCAGATTGTAATCATGAAATTACTGAATGGATTAAATCAGATTTTTTTTTTTTTTAAGACAGTGGTGTTTATTGTTTTTTAATCATGCCAGATGTTCAGAAGTGAATATCAATCACATGGGTTGGTTTTCAGTCTTGAATTTTTATTCATTTTCAAAAGTGCAACACCTTCATGAGCTCCTCCCATAACGACTGACACTGCAAAGAAACACGTGACGCCTGGTTTCATATCATTTAATACAGTAAATGTAAACTTGGTGTTCCACAGTATACAGGAACACAGAACCCACGTTCAGGACTGAACATGGTGTTTATCACAGTAATGGTCCTTTTTCGTGCATCGTTTGTTTACTGGCACTGTGGCGTGCTATTATAACTCTTACATCTGATTTCATATCCGAGGGGGGGGGGGGAGACTCACTTATTGCTTTAATAAAACTAAATTCAAAGGCTAGCAGCCTGACCAGCCTGAGACACCTTGCGCAGAAACCTCGACGTGGTATTGAACCTAATCTGTGCGTGGGATTTGATATGAGAGTGTATTTGGTGAAGGGTGTGGTCGTCGTCATTAGTCAGTAAACCCAGTACACAGGAACCCACTGGGGACTGGAAGATGCCGTCTCCAACGCCTCCTCAATACCTTTAACGCTCTCATCGATGTCATTGTTGACCATGATCACGTCAAAGAAATGGCGGTAGGTGTTAAAGATGGAGTCCGATTCCTTCTGGATGGATTGCAGGGTGTCTGACTGGAGAAAAAATAAAGCCGGAGCAGACCAATTTATATTTTAGTGAAGTAGAACGACCTCATGTTTACTAGTGTTAATATTCCTAACAATCTGTAGGAAGTGTTAAAGGACGAACGGAAGCTGATGGAAAAAGAAACCAAGCAGAGCTGATTAGTGTTATTTTGAAAAATTGATACATGGGAACAGCATAAATCATATCCTATTCAAAGTCTAAACATAAAAACAGGAGTGTATAAAAAGGTGTGTGTGTGCGTGTATGTATATATATTTATATAAACTAGTGTCCTAAAGTTTCTGTTACAAAGTTGGAAAGAAAATTTGAGGGACATTCAGAGAGTGAGGTACCTCCTCCAGGCACAAATGTCTCCCCCTAGAGGGTGCCTGATGAACATTCTGTAACACGTTATTTGCACTTATTGACTAAATGAATTTTTTTGCAACATGATCCTGTGCACTGACCACCTCCAAAATTTAATGTTTTTTTTACTTGGGCCACACCCTACCCTAGGGAAAAAGTTAATCCAAATCTGTGCAGAACAAACCACCACGTGAGAACACCACCTCCTGATGGAGATAATAACTAAAAGAAATGGTGCATGGAAAGCAAGCATTAATGCTTAATGTTCCAGGTTATAATTGGCCATTTTTTTACCACTTTTGGTTTATATTTCACCTTAAAAAACTGTTAACCTCACTTTGTTTGGTGTCACAACCCAACTGTGTGACCTTACAGTTACTTTTTTATTTTGACCTACTGTATTAACACACTGGACCTAAAATTATGCAAAAAAAAAAAACAAATCAAACAAAAACAAAAGGTTGTTTTTTTACTGTGAAAAACACAAACATGTTTATCGGACCATTTTTTTTTAATTAAAATGCAAATATAAATTATAAATTTTAAAAATTATGCACAAATTTTGCACTGACATTTCCAGGGTGTGTTACTCCTACTGTTGTCCACTTGATGGCAGCATTTACCTGCAGACTGCGTTGGGAGCATGCCATGTAAACTGCCATCGCAGGAAGTTATATTAAAAGTAAAAAATCATTAATCATAACTCTGGTTTTACCTGGCCTATCAACACCATTTAAAAACCGCTGTATAGATTGAAGTCTGCACTTCTGCCTTTAGTTCAAATTGAGACTCAGAAAAAACACATTTTCCTGCTACATTATCTTAAAATGGTCAGGTGGTCTGGACGCAACGGCGCGTCCATCGACTCCTACGGCTTAAGAAGATATGGACAGAGGGTGAGTGTGAGAGCGAAAGACAGGACGGATTAACAGTGATGCCTGTTCAAGACTTTAGAACACTGAGGTGTAATGACTGGAATGAAACGGCACCAGGAGGGCAGGCGTTAAAAGTGAAAACTGGAACTGAATGGATAAAACAAGACTGACCTGGTTGCCGGAGTTAGTTGGTGCAATGAACACGACAAGTGGAGCAAACTCAGCCGTTCTGAGGAGTTTCAGCGTCTGAAAGAAAACCACGTGTTGTAAGAGACAGACCTATACATTTATTTTCCTTTTAATAAATGAATTAAATAAGGAATTTTCTGTAATATATTTTTCATCCCAAAAAATATGAGCCATGTAATAAATTAGTTCATGGATCATGCTGAACAGTTCGACTACGCTTGGGATGTTTCTAACTGATATTTTGGTAGATTTACTGGTATTAAAGTTGCTTGTAATAAAAATTATATATATGAAATAATAAACTATTCAAATTCAACCAAAACTACCAAAAGCTTTCGTGCAAACCTGAGGCTCGACGTCCAGCAGTGCAATCTTATCTTGCTCGTGAATCTTCTGGATGGTTTCGATCTTGGTGCCGAACATGCTGCCCTGGAAACTTCCATACTCCAGGAGCTCGTTTCCCACAATGCATTTGGTCATCTGATCGTTGGAGATGAAGTAATATTCCTGTCCGTCTTCCTCATCTTTCCGTGGAGGTCTGGTTGTGTCTGGTTGAATGAAGAGATGGTTTATTATCCATGCTAATAATATTCATTTTTTCAAAGTTATTAAAATTAATTCTATTTTGCTTTTAAAAGACGCAGTTTGCAAAATCAAAAAAATACTTTTAGAAAACCTCATTTTTAAAAATCTGAGATATGAAGGTTTGAAGTTGGCCATCTCGGACCCCTTTGTGTAACGCACGGCGGGCACTGTGAAGTGCCGTGCGGATGGTTTTATCACCTTGAAACTTCAAAAGTCTATCATTTACACTTCAACTGTCATAAACAGGTGAGTGACTTTGATAAATAGTGCCCCACAAGGGGCGTACTTTGTGTCAAAAACTTTCCTTGAACTTTGAATTGCTCAAAAATCGTCAAAACTTGACCATAAGCTTCCAGGTAAAAAACGCAGACTGTACAGTTAATAAATTCAGTTTGTTAGTTGGCCTGAGAAAGGTAGATTTTCGTACACAAGGGAAGTGATGACGTCATCGTGCCATGTTTGCGTGCACAGCTGTGGGATCGCATTGTCAAGTCCCTATGAATTGGCGCCCCAGAGTCTGTATCCTTACAAACAGTCTGCATGTGCGTCATGTTGTTTTGTCTTCATAGCAAAATACTGCATTAATTACAAGAAGTATCGCCATCATTAAAATATCAGAAAATATCACAATATAATTTTTTTGGTCGTATCATCCAGCCCTGACATCATATAAAGTGCTTTTTTCCCCCCCAAAATAATCTGTGGATAAATTACATTATATGCCACACGTGCATTTACTGTTACAGTATCATCCAGAACGGTTTACATCTTAAAATCTTTGGTTAGGGGCCTTCCTAAAGGGCCCAAACAGGGCAGCTCAAACCTCAGACCTTCAGATCAGTACCCCAGAACCTTAACCACTGTACTACTACCGACCGTGTTCCAGCTCTCCAAAACAGTGCACTGTATAACCACACTTACGAGGTACGGGGTAGGCGAACTTCTCTGGGTATTTGGTCAGCAGAGAACTTTTGATGTGACTCCTTCCCACACCCGGAGCACCTACCCGATGAAAAACATAGAGGTGCTGTATGAGTGCTGTGGAGTATGAATGCGACATACACAATACGAATGAATAGTGGACTCGTCTCCGTAACCAGACGTACCGATGAGTACCAGAGTTTTACGATTGAATGCAGGAAGCTGCACAACCTCTTCATAAGAAATGACATCAAGCCGATCGAAGACTGAAAGAAACAAAGAAGATTAATAAAAATCCACTTATGATTTATAAATGTGTCAGAAATCCTTATAAAAGGGGCGTGTTTCTTACTAGAACTGTGTTTTGCCAGGTACTTGTCTTTGCATTTCTTCTTTTTACCAAAAGGACTACACGACTGACCGACCTCAGCGCTGCTGCTCTTACTTTTGCTGGCGGCACGCCTGGGAAAGAATAAAAACTAATAATTATGTCATAAATAACATCAAATATAATGAAATAAAAGTTAATTTTAGGAGGTATATAATACTACCTGATTTCATCTGAGTAAATTACAGTGACGTGAATAAAAATAAACATCTCTAGATTGGACCATACCATTCCTGAAGTTCTGGGGACGGTATGAGTCCTGCGAAGTCTTTGCCTGAGTTGTCCACCCTGCCCTGCCACCAGTTCGGATCCTTCTTGTTGATGATCTGGATGATGTCACCTGTTTTGAATTTAAGGCCAGCCTCTTTGCACGGGATGAGGTCGTCCTTAGCAGGGTCGTAGTCAAACTGAGCCCTCATGTACATCTGCAGGAAAACAAACCAGAGATAAATCAACACGTCTATCAGGGTTGTGTTCAGAGGTACTCAACACAGAGGCAGTTGATAATAAAATAACAAACACTACAACAAGAATGAAAAAATAACCCTGAAAAAAAAAAAAACATTTGAAGGATGAGGTGGCTGGGGTTTGACCTTTCAAGGTCACTCAAGGTCAAGGGTTTCTGTCTCGTTTGAAAGTTCATACATGGATTCTTGTTAGTGTTCTATAGCAACCGCATGTGTATTGGCACTCATTTCAAGGGTATTGCTACTCAAATTCACGTGACCTTGATTTTGACCCTTCAAGGTCACTCAAGGTTAAAAGTAATTGCATCATCTGATCTGTCCCTCACTGCACCTGTGGGTCTATGTCACCTTGTTTCTGACATATAAGCAATTTCATGACAAATATTTATCTCCATGTATTATGTGACCTTATTTTGTCCTTCATATGTCCTGAGCCAGACATTCAAATTCAAATCATTAGGGATAAATTCTGAAATGACTTTGAGCATCATAAAAACACAGGCTGAGTTAAAGCGGTGAACCAGAGTGCGCTCATGTCAAGGCATTAGGAAAACTGAAACCAGCAAACAGTATTGAAAAGCTTTGCTAGCGGTTGCTAAGAAACAGAACAGTTTTGAAGAAGTGGGACTTTCTATGGTTATCCATTACTGGTGTCTAAATGACTAAATGGAGTCACATGATTCAGAGTTTTACACGATTCCCCTAATAAAGAACGATCCATGTGTTTCAAACAGTTCCATTCAAATGTGATTGTAGTATAACGATAATTAATGCCTTTACACACTGGGGGCATTTGTTTTTTATGTAATTACTTTCCAACTGTTGTTTTCATCACTTTTAAAATAGAACATAAATATTTTTTATTCATTCATTAGTTGAACCGATTAATCCTCGCGATCGTGGGGACGCTGGAGCCTATCTCAGCCGAGTCTGGATGAAGGGGGGGTACACACTGAACAAAGAGCAAGTCCACTACAGGGCCAATACACACATAACCATTCTCATCCACACGTAAGGGGCAATCTGGAACAGCCAATTAGCCTTATGAGCATGTCTTTGGACTGTGGGAGGAAACCGGAGTACCCGAAGGAAACATGCAAACTCTACTCACAAACACTTTACATTTACATTTTTCAGCCGAGCAATTGAGGGTTAAAGGCCTACGTCAAGGGCCAAACAGTGGGAGAATGGTGGTACTCGAACCCCTGACCACCACTGCACTTTAATGCACTCGCCAAGCTCAGGACTCGAACCCAAGACCTTATTGCTATGGGATGTAAGTATGAACCACTACATCACTGTTTGTCTACAGGAAAAGATTCTTTTCAATTTAAAATTATTTAAAAATGTCTACAGTATACTACAGAATAAACTTGATGATATTCAAAATATCTTTTATATTTCACCTACATCTTATTCACTTATACCTTCATTTTTTTGCATGTAATAAAAATAAAATACCAACAAGAATATTACCATTTTAGTTGATTAGAGTTTATTTCATACCAAAAGAAGTGAGACATTTTCCGCTTTTTTTGACCCCTAAATGATGTTAAACAACGAAGACGAAGAATTTAGAGTTTAACGCATGTTTCTCTCTGGGCTGTTAAAACAAAGCTTTCACCTTTTTTTGGGGGGTGCACACTAGTGTGTCACAGCAACTCCACCCAGCACACTGAGTGAGGAGCTTTAAGGTGACCAATCAGAGCAGAGTAGGCACAGAGAGCAGAAAGACCATAAACGGGAAGAGGAAGTCAAACAGGCCATCCAGCATGTGCATTCAACATTCGGGGGTGTATGGGGGAAGCAGCTTCCTGAAGAACTGGGGAGGTTTTTGGATTAGGAATCGTACTTTGGTGGTCCAGTGGTGTCCCAAAAAAAAAAAAAAGGTCTAAAATATCGGACTGTTAAATCAATATGAATAAAGATGAACAGATGTGTCAGAACAGCAGCACTGGAGGGTTTTACTCACCTCACAAGCGATGGATCGATTCTGCTGATTTGGGATGATTTTCATGGTGACCATGCCGTTTGTATCTTTCTGCAGAGAGAATGTTGATAATAAAACAGCTTCAGAATGAAGAACTGGTTTAACGCTGGTCATCTTTATACACTACTACTGAGGAATACCAACCAGAATCTTCTGCAGCTGGTCCACGCTGTGATTCGCAACACTTTTACCGTTAATCTCAGCTATTTCATCTCCTTCATGCAAGGAACCTACAACACACACACACACACACCATGTCAGTGCTTTTAATAATGCTGTACATTATTTCTAAAAAAACAAAAAAAAAAAAACATCTGTGAAGTGGATTTAAATCTAAACCAATCACGCGTCACCTCACCCTGCCTGTGGACCATCCCGCCGTGTAATATTCTCGCCACCGTACACTTCTGCTTCTCGTTTACTTTGAGAGTCACGCCCTGAACACAGAGGACAGCAAGAAAAACAAACGTGAGCTTGATGGCAAACGTTCAGAACAAATTTCTTAAAACGGTTTGAATCTGAAATCTACCAGAGGTTCTGACGGGTGCTTCTCGAAGGCAACCTCGCGCATCTTAGTCACTTCTTTGACGTTCATATGGGCAGCGGTTCCATTAGTGTACACCATATCCTGCTCCTTTGCTTCAAATGTCTGCATGAAAACACAAACACACACAAATTATTAAGAACCATGTAGAAGGTTTACATCCAGTGGTGTGAAAAACTGAAAGCATCTAAACATTGCGGTTCTGTTCTTGCAGAAAGGAAGAGAGAGACATATAATCACTCTGTACAGCCGCGGGGAACAGAAAAGCATGTCAGGATTGTTTTACCCTCCTTGATTTTCACCCCTTATTTCATTCATTTATTCGGTTTCCAAACTGCTTTATCTCCGGGCGATGGCGGGGCACACCCTTAACAGCTCACCAGTCTATCAACCACACCACAACCGTCCACACTCAGACTCATACCCAAGGGCAATTTGAAACAGCCAGTTAGCCTAATGTGCATGTCTTTGCACTGTGCGATGAAACCGGAGTACTTGGAGGAAACCCACGCTAGCATGGGGAGAACTCCTCACACAAACACCCTCACCGATCCCGGGACTGGAACCCTGGACTGACTTGCGAACCACTACACCACCCTGTAGCCCTTTCCCTGTTTTATTCGTATCCGGTTCTACCTCGGGAACACCGCACCCCGACTCACCACTTCATTGCCATAACCTTCCTAAAGCATTTCAAGGGTCTCCATTTCCCGAGTTTAATAATCCACCGAAATCACCTCCATTCTCATGAAAACAACAACAACCCTTCCTTCACAAATCCAAGCTCTTCTATAACCGTCTCTAACACTTCACCCTTAAAGGAAGCTTAGCACATGTGCACGGATACGACGCACACACAGTACTTCACACACAGGGTTTCTTTGCCGGCACCACCACGGGGGTAATGTCAGAATGTCACGTTAAAAGGGTTCAGCTGTGCTTTATAGCACGTATCTACTTCTGCCATTTGCTCTAAGGTTAAAGATTAAACGGCCACATTTTTAACAACTCATTACATCCCAAAAGACATGACAGGGTTGTCATGGTCGGCCTAGAGGTGCACGAGGTCACGTAACTGGAAAGCAACGGTAAACTCACAGAACGCTGGTGAATCTTTTCAGGGATTTTTTTCTGTTCTGTGAAGTCTGGAATAATGTGGGTCATTTAATCATCTCTAAACAGTTTCAAAATGATTAATTATTACTATAATTATGATATAACGTTATGTCGAGATAATTCATTCATTCTGCTTAAACTGACTAGGGTTGCAGGCAGACTGGAGCCTATCTTAGCCGACTCTGGGCAAGGGCGGGGTGCATCCTGAACAGCTCGTCAGTCCATCGCAGAGCAACACCACTCTCACACCCAGGGGCAATTTGGAACAGCCAATTAGCCTACTGTGCATGTTTTTAGACTGTGGGAGGAAACTGGAGTAACCGGAGGAAACCCACACAAGCATGGGAAGAACATGCAAACTGCACACAGAAACACCCCGAGCCCGGGAATCGAACCCAGAACTTTCTCGCTGTGAGAACCACTGCTGAATATTCAGTACTTTTATAATATATCCAATAAAAAAGTGTAGTGATCACATTCCCCGCTCTCCTCTACCATGAGTCACAAGTGCATGATGTACAGGAGCTTCAAGGTTATACAGCTCTAAAACCTGCTGATGACACACTCCTGCGCTTCTTTCTTTTATCGTCATGTCATAAGGAAAAGGATCAAGATGCAACGGTCAACATGACACCACGCAGATAGGGAGAGGGAGGCTTTTAATCGGTGGAATCGACGCTCACGTGTGGAGCAATAATGCTAATCTGACGCGCACTACTGCATGTCTCAGCACAGGATGAAGGTCACACGGTGCTTATGACTTTTAATTGCAGGACTGGGACTTTGGTCCTGCGCTGAGACGTTCAGATAAATATCCCTGAGAAAGAGAACAGATCGTTCAGCAATGCTTCCTGGGATTAAAAAAGAAAAGAAGAAAAAATAAAAGGGCAAATTATTGGGTCGAGAAATCAGAAGGTGAACTATGGGATTGTGGGAATTGTGGGATAATAAAATAGAAGTGTGTGGCTTGCATGTTCTCACTTTGCCTGCGTGGGATTCCTCTGGGTACACGGGTTTCCTCCCACAGTCCAAAATCAATTGAGAATATCCAATTAGATTAATGTGCATGTCCCAGGACTGTGGGAGGAAACTGGAGTACCCGGAGAAAACCCATGCAAGTACAGGGAGAACATTGAAACTGCACACAGACACGCCATCGCTGAGCCCGGAATTTGAAATCGGTTTAAATTATTGTGAAGTGTCAAATATTTTGCTGCTTTTAGTTACAGGGTAATTAATTAAGACAATACCAATATCTACAATGTCAGTAAAGCATATGGTGACACCACAATATCGATATAATACAATAAGTGAGAGAAACCATGCCAACTAGTCACACACACACACACACACACACACACATACACACACAGCCAGGCTTAGATTTGGAATAAGTGCGAGTACTCAAGAGGGCTACAAACATGTACGACAAAGCAGTGTCGTGAGGGTGAGAGTGCTAATGTCAGCAAAAATACTGCTGACCATTCCTCTTTTCTCTGGGCCACACGCACGCACACACACACACACACACACACACACACACACACACACACACACACACAGGATATTAAAACTGTCCTGTCATTTCAGCAACAATCTGAACATCAAGGTTCCCTTTTTCCCACATTTTAGCTGTTCAGGAAACAAACACTCAGGAGAGGGAAGACATTCAAAAATGTTCCTCGGTGACGATGAACGAAGTGCATTCTACTCTGGAGCGGATATTTCAGCTCATTCTTTTCATAATTAATTCTGAAAACACCAATCCTACACGGCCGTGTAGACTGAGAGAGAACACCGGCTGGGTGGCTGCTGTAGATGAACTGTGAGGATCTTGGGACGTCTCCGATTAAAGCAATTACATCAGAGGCATGAAACTGGAGTCGGGGAAAAACAAAAAAGCACATGGTGCACATGAAGAGGAGCTAAGAAGATATATCTCTACTGAATTCAATAATTCAGTTTCAAATAAAACATGTTCACGATCGATTTCATGATTCCTGGATATGAACAATCCTGCATTCTGATTGGCTAATCTATTACTAGGATATCATAGCACATACCATTTGAAGCTACTTCATGGCACGTGACTTCTGCTAAGCTAACCGCTAATGATAGCTGACTGGCTCTTCCATTCATTCTAGACCTCTTCCATGAAAAAAAATTGAAACAAAAGATGAGAGAGAAAGGGTGAGAGAGAAAGAGAGGGAGGAAGAGAGAGAGAGAGAGAGAGAAAGAGAGAGAGAC
>JAQMYF010000026.1:2731444-2741504 GCA_030014195.1 Neosilurus mollespiculum
ACACACACACACACACACACACACACACACACACACACACACACACACACAAGCATTCACACACACACACAAGCATTCACACTCCCACACACACACAAGCATTCACACACACTCACACACACAAACATTCACACTCACACACACAAGCATTCACACACACTCACACACACAACCACACAAGCTTTCACACACACATGAAACAAACTGTCAAAAATCAGGCTGAATTTTTAAAAATCTCATTCTGGACAAATCATGGATACCTTCCTCACTCTCCAGGATCATCATCATCACCCAAGGAGTGACTGGGACTTAATTATATTGGTGTTAAACACCGCCCCCTGTCGTTCATGTGCAGTACTGACCAAGTGTAAACACAACACTGTACGAACGTTTAAAAAAAAAAGAACAAACAATGAATAATAATAATAATATTATTATTATTATTATTATTATTATTATTATTATTAATAATAACAACAACAACAAACCCTTTGTACTGTTGAATTTGTTTCGTCCTCTAACTTTTTTTTTACAACATGATTTACAAAAGAAAGCTGAAAGAAAACTGCATTTATGAAATTACATATAAGATATATAAGTAGATGTGTTTCTATGGAAACAGGTAATTTACTCTCTCACCATGAAGTATTTTAATCAGTCAGAGAGTCAGGAAAAATTGTGTTTCAGTTCATCCGTCACTTTCTGCACGCTGCAGTGATTCTCTTTCTTCGCTGTTTGCTCCTCCATGAGTTTTTTCTCTCTCCTTGCAGAACCTGTAGCTTTTAACCACATAATAGCTATAAAAGAGAGAATTCTCAATAATCAATTCCGGTCGACACTTCCGGCAGGATCTCACTCCATATGAACTCCAGAAGATTCTCTCCACCAGCCCTGCTGATGCCAGAGCACTCAAGCTCTGAGAGCATCTTTGGGAGATTGATCCACCAGACTGCCACAACTCTTCCCTTCCATCAAGAAGCCTCCTGACGAAATGTAATAAAGAACTGGGGGGGAAACAACTTAGGGGTGGAGGTTTGAGACCAAGATGCAACCCACTGAGCTACCAAACCAGCCTAATGAATGGAGCAAAAAGAAAAAAGGTCAGAAAGAAGTACATTAAGAATAAGTAAACAAGGACTTTTATTTATTTATTTATTTATTTATAAGAGAAGTGATTTTACAAGAAAGCTTCAGAGAGTGAGAGTGTGTGTGTGTGTGTGTGTGTGTGTGTGTGTGTGAAAATCAGAAAATTTAATCATAAAAGTGTCAGTAAATGTAACGTACCGTAGAGAACGTAAGAACGTCATCATAAATGTCATCGACTTGCTAAAAAATTACGTTGTAGGATGTTTTGTGGTTTTTATGCATGTTGTGCTCTTTTCAAATCCCCCACAACATTTCAACGGGGCTCAAACCTAGGCTTTAACCAGAACATTCCATGACAGCTGAACAGATGGCCTGACATTATCTTCAGAAAGTCTTTTTAGCTCCCACCCCTCAGGAACTATACCACCGTCCATCATACTTTAGTTTCCGGATATTTACTTGCCGCACGCGGAAGCTGGGGCTTTCAACCTTGGTGTGCTGGATCACTACGATGAGTGCTAGCATGAGTTTGTGTGTGAGTGACCTTGACCTACTTTTCAGGGTCACAGAGGCAAAACTGTATATCAGGTCTCTGGATACTTACTTGCCGCGCGCTGAAGCTGGATTCACACTTGCTATGCTTGTTCTATATCGGCATATTATGAAATGGTCCTTTCGGCAGGAGCGTCTGGACCCCTGTGGTTTTTTTTTTCTAAATTTTTAAAATTTTTGATATACTGTATTATCCTGCAAGGGAAATTTTGGCTCTGCATTTAACCCATCCAAAGTGAGCACACACGCCCACACACACACATAAACATTGAGCATTGCGGCGCCTGGAGAGCAGTTGGAGGTTAGGTACTTTGCTCAAGGGCACTTCAGCTGTGAAGGTGGAGGGAGGGAAGGTGCGGCTCGCCCCCCCATCGCCACACACTGTTCCTGCTGGTTCGGGAATCGAACCAGTGACCTTTAGGTCCCCTTCTCTAAGCAATAGGCCACGGCTGCCCCAATCGGATTGTACGCAATTTGACACGATACTACAGTAACCCCACTGGTGTTATTTCCTTTAAACAAACCTGACTCCGCCCCTTTAATGTGTAGACAAACAACCTGTGGTGATTTTTTGTTCAAAAAATCTATTTTTATCATGATGTGGAAAAACTTTGCAGGGTACCAAATCTGATTAAAAAAAAAAAAGAACATTTCATATCTACAAGCTGAAGGAAAAAAAGTGTTATGGTTTATCGAGAGCCGTTTCTGAAAGCTAATGTTCAGCAGTTGCCTTTTTAACCGCAGACCACAAATCATAAGTAGGGCAGATTCTAGGATTAATACTAAACTGAAAACACATGCAGCTTCTGCTGTTTAAGAAGTAATTAGATCTTAAACAACCCTTTAAAGGATCAGTCTCTTTAACGTCTAATGTTTCATATTTAATCTCTCAACTCCTCCTGGATGCGACTCTAGTCCAGCGCAGGTTATCCTCCCAGTACCCATATACACTGCTGGATGGACAGAGACACTGGACACTTGTAATTAAAACCTTGCCCAGGGGTCTTAGCATGGTGGGAGTCTAACTGAGATTTTGCACCCTAACCTCTACCCCACCGGCCCCTTCACATGACAGAAACCTGGGATTAGCTCGGGCTGTGATGAGCCTCTAGGCTCGGGTGTAAAAAGCCCAACAGCCTTTCTTTTTATGTGCTGTCTATTGTTAGAGGATTTTAAGATGTTACACCCTGGTTAACCCCAGGGACACAAAACAGAATCATGCTTATGTGAAGTGCGAGAGAGGATTGACGATTTCCTGTGTAGGTTGCAGAGACGACTGAGCTCGATGATTTATCTGACATTTTCTCACTCGTTCTGGTTGAATAAGGTGAACCACCACAGCAGCCTTTCACACCTCTGGACTGTGCTGCATGTTTTGCTGACACACACACACACACACACACACACACACACACACACACTGGTTGTTCATGCCTTGACATTAGATTTCCATTTCCTGACTCAATCTTTCCTCTGCAGGGTTTTGGAGACACACTCCTGGATGCGCTGCCGGTGCTGATTTGATGTCAGGCTCGATATCTATTGTACCAAAATGAAAACAAAGCGTGCAAGTACGAGAGCCTGAATGTAGGTCACCTTAATATCAACGCCTGTATTGCTTGTATTGTATTTCTACATGCAAGCAATCTTGCAAACAGTTTGGCTTATACAGCGACTTTCGATCTCGCTGGAACCGAATATAAACATTTACATGTTCCAAGCGAACGTAATCATAACCGTACTCAGAGAATACTTTATGTTGTCTATGTTTTTTTTTTTTTTTCCAGAACATGTAATTCATTTCATTTTAATTTCCATATTAAACATTTTTTACATCCTAACACTGACATTGCACACGTGGACCTCCTCAATCCCATGAGGTTTATTTTCAGTTACATTTATAGCATCTGGGGGCTGCAGGGTGGTGCAGTGGTTAGCACGTCTGCCTCACAGCAAGAAGGTCCCGGGTTCCATTCCCGTGCTCCCTGAACTTCCTGTGGAGTTTGCATGTTCTCCACGTGCTTGTGTGAGTTTCCTCTGGGTACTCTGGTTTCCTCCCACAGTCCAAAAACATGCTCAGTAGGCTAATTGGCTGTTCCAAAGTGCCCCTAGGTGTGAATGGTTGTGTGTTTTGGCCCTGCGATGGTCTGGTGAGCTGTTCAGGGTGTACCCCACCCTCGCCTAGAGCGGCTTAGAAAATGAATGAATGTATGAATTTATAGCACTTGGCAGACATCCTGCTCCAGAGCTACTTACTTTTTATCTCATTAACACACCTGAAGGCTGAGGATTAAGGGCCTTTCTCAGGGGCCCAACTTGGCAGCTTGAACCGCTGACCTGTTTATCAGGAATCCAGAGCCTCAAACACTTAACCGTCCATTCCCACTGGTTCTTTAGCAGCTCTATATACTACACGGGAACACCGCAATCTGATTGGTCTGCTACCGGTGTGGTAATAAGCATTATCCAGAGTGGATAATGCTTGAATCCAAATTACAGACACTCATAGTTTTTCACTGTCACTTGGAGCAGGTGGCGTGATTATTATTCATTCATTTGATTAATCCTACTAGGGGCATGGGCACGGGCAGGCTGGAGCCAGGTACACCCTGAGCAGCTCGTCAGTTCATAGCAGTGCAGCACACACAACCATTAACACTCACAGGCAAGGGACTCGAACCCAGGACCTTCCTCCTGTGAGATGTGCAGATGTGCTAACCACTACATCCTGCATGGGAACATGTTAAAAAAAAAAATCTATCAAGATCAATAAGTGCACAAAATGTGTAAATGAATGTTCATCAGTCGCCCACTAGGGGGAGACATTTCATTATAACTATGCCAAGTGAGACTAATGAAACCTGCAGCCTCCGGCAGATTTTTCATGTTATTATCACCACACTATACTCTGTTTGTACCTGGTGGAGGTGTGGAGGTACCCAACACTCTATTAGTGACCCTCTAGTTATTATTATCAACATCACGAGAAAGAAAAGTGAGAAGCAGTTGAGGGAATGACTGTTTATAGCTGCGATAACATAAATGGGAAGGTGATCTAACTTATCACACATTATAAACAGTTAAAAGGTTGAACTTCATTAATAAATAAAAAATGGTAATCATTGACAAATTTCTTTGGTGTTTTAGGAATAATAACACACTGAGAAACATACCGTAAGATGAACTAGTCTACACATGCACTTCTGCACATACACTATAATGCAAAAAAAAAAGTATGTGCACCCCTGTCCATCACACCCAAAGTGCTTCTTCTCCAATCTTACCAAAAATAACATCTTTAAACACTGGGAGCATTGCAGTTTCCCATTACTGGAACTAAGAGACCCCAAACACTGTTCCAGTTATGACGCTGCTCCAACCCTGTAAACACCGACTGAACCCCCAACCTCCTCAACAACCCCGCATCAGCACCTGACCTCCTCAGCAATCCTCTTGTAGCTAAATAACATCAGCCACGCCCCCAAATCAAGTGGAAAGTGTTTGCAGGAGAGTGGAGTTTATTATAACACCAGACACAGCAGAATAAATCTGGAATATGATGTAAAACAGGCACATATGGCTGTGATGGTCACTGAGCATAAAATTACACTGGGTGTAAAATTTACTAGGGGTAGGCATTCAATTTTGGACCCCTTTAAACATTTTAGTACATCATAATAAATGAATTCATGCATTACAGAATGCAGGCTTTTATAGAGGAGAGAGATATTAGGAATCAAAGCACGCTGAACTGATTCTCTTTGGATTGTTCGACATCTAACAGGAGTAATGCTACCCAGCTGTAGCTGTAGATACCTTCAGCTCGTGGATAGATTTCATTCATTCATTTATTTTCTAAGCCGCTTAATCCTAATTAGGGTCGCGGGAAGGCTGGCACCCATCTCAGCCGACTCTGGACGAGGGTGAGGTACACCTTGAACAGCTCTCCAGACCATCGCAGGGCAAAACACATACAACCATCAGTCCACACGAGGAAGAACCCTTGAGAGGAACCAGACTCAAAAGGAAAACCTGTCCTCATTTGGGTGAAACCAGATAAAAATACAAACCATGGAGCAGAAACTTCACTAAAGTTTAACATGAAGTCCGGTTGGTTATACCACAACTGTAAGTTCTAAATCATTTCAGTGTAAGAGTTTATATCACCAGCAGTGAAAAGTCATCTCCACAATCTCCAGGTGCACATCTAGGTCCTTCATCATGGATCTTCTTCAGCAGGAGCGAGGGGCTTCCAAGATGAGAACCCCAGCCAGCATCAGCACACCAGGACAAACCACTGGACTCAGAAAGCAGAAGGATCAGGAGGATCAGGATCACCGGCATCCCAGAAGTAGCATGTGTACCTCAGCAAAAACACAGATAGAGAGAGAGAGAGAGAGAGAGAGAGAGAGAGAGATCGTTAGGTATGCTCATAACAGTGTAATGGTTAAAGAAGAGAGTTTATTAGTGCTGAGTGCAAGCAGGGACTCCGGCATGACTGACTATGGCAGCTAAAAAGAGAGAAACCAGAGGGAAGGCAGACCTTCCAGAATTCGGGTCGGTCTTAATGAATGGGAAGTAACAAAAAAAAGGAGATGTGATGACATACAGTATAATGGATTTAACTTAATGTTTATGATGCAGTGATGGAGTTTACTACAAATGCTCTTTTTGTTATTAATGAATATTGTGGGTAACACGGTGGTGTAGCGTTTAGCACATCCACCACTCCATGAGAAGGTTCTGAGCTGTTCTGAGCTTCGCCCAGAGTCGGCTGAGAAAGGTCTTGGCATGACCTGATTAGGATTAAGGTGAATCGTAACGTGTCATGTCGTGTTATTAGACACTTCATTTGTATCTGGAATGTAGCAGATCTTTCATCTCAGTGATCGAGACTCAAATCTCTACCAGCTTCTAAATGAAACACTTCAGTATTTGGATTTTAACTGAAGGGTAAGATTTCGCGGTGTGTTAAATGAACCCCGGTAGAACGTCATCGATGAAATAGATCACTGTGTCATTTCCTCAGCTGTGATGATTGTGGGAGGTTTTTCTCTGAACTGGATGAACTGACACACATTTTACCACAAATGAGCAGAAAGCAAACGTGATCTCAGCAGAGAAGTTTTTCTGCACAGAGGTGCACATTTAAGCGACGGTTGATTCAGACGCACAGTGAAAGGGGTGAAGGAAGACGCTCACAGAGGTAAGAGTGCGTTCTTACTGCACTGACTCATCGATATTTACAATTTAAAAATATTTATTATAAACAAACGATATTTATTTATTTTCCCAGAAGTTTCAACCTGCGTTTATTCTCAGTGTATTTTTTGTTATCATTTTGGGTTTTTATGTATTAGTATATTATAAATACTCTTTGAACTTGGTGATGAAATCAGTAAACAATTATAAAAACGGGTGGGGGGGGGTCTGGAGCCTATCTCAGCCGACTCCAGGCGAAGGCGGGGTACACCCTGACCAGCTCGCCAGTCCATTGCAAGGCCAACACACACACACACACAGAACCATTAACACTCACACCTATGGGCAATTTGGAACAGCCAATTCGCCTAATGTGCATGTCTTTGAACTGTGGAAGGAAACCGGAGTACCCGGAGGAAACCCACACAAGCACGGAAAAAAAGATGCAAACACCACACACAAACACCCCCACCAAGCCCAGGACTTGAACCCAGGAGCATCTTGCTTTGAGGCGGTCGTGCTAACCACGACGCCACCGTTCCTCCCTATTGAAAACATGTAACCTTAAGTTTAAGCGGAGAGAATAAATAAAGAAATTTGTGTTTAATTTCTATTTAATTTTACTCATGGTTACATTTCAAAATAGCAGAGGCTAAAATTCTGACTTATGATCTAATATTATATTTTATTTTGTTGGATAAAGGAGTAAAACAAAACTGGAGGATCTGAGGTTCTATAATGAACCCCTCTGCGCATCAAACAACCACATGAGGTTGCTTGACCTAGTTTCTGTAACCAAAGAATACAACATGCTTACAATGGAAATGCCGCTACACTGACCTGTATTCATACCATAAAACACCAGTGTGGCACCTTATTCTGATTCTAATTAAATTGTGAGATGGGAAAAGTCTGTCCAGTGTTCACCATCAAGTTCAGTAGTTTAGTGGTATTTCATGTACTTTAGAGTCTGAGAAGAACCTGATAGAACCTGGTTTGGAACATCTTGACTCTGCTCCACAGGCACAATGTCTCTGGGAAGCAACTACAGCAGCAACGACACCTGTACCATCCAAGATGGAGCCCTGTCATTCTTCTTGCCCATCAGCTACTCCATCATTTGCTGTTTCGGGCTCCTCAGCAACACCATCAGCGTCTTCGTTTTCTTCGCACGACGTCATGCTGATAGCTCCATGGCGGTGTATATGCGTCACCTGACGCTGGCCGACTCGCTCTTGGTCCTGTGTCTGCCGGTGAGGATCTACTACCATTCCAAAGAGGGTCCTTTCTTCCTGTGCAAAGTGGTGGGCGTTTTCTTCTACATCAACATGTACGCCAGCATCTCCTTCCTTAGCCTGATCAGTCTGGATCGCTACCTGAAGATCGTCAAGCCAGTCTGGGTCTTCCGCATGCAGAAGGTGCTGTGGAGTCGCATCGCCTGCTACGTCATCTGGGCGCTTCTCTTCTTAGGAATGGGTCTGTTCTTTGTCAGCAACAAGCGGAATCACCCGTGTGACAAGATCTGCTTCCATTTCCATGATAAGGGGCTGCTGGCTGGTAGCATCAACCTGGTCGTGGTGGCATCCTTTGGTGTCTTGTTCCTGGTCTTCATCATCTTTTATGTGAAGATCGCACTGAAGCTCAGGACTGTGGAGATGGGTAAAGGTGACCCGAATGCACCGAACCGTAAGAAGCAGCTTGTTCTGAAAACCTTCTTGGTGCCTGTGATATTCACGCTGTGCTTCCTGCCGTACCATTTGGTCAGAGTGCCGTATATCCTGGCACAGATGGATGTGATCAAAGCGGGGGACAGCAAGCAGCTGTTGCACATCTGGAACGAAAACACTTTGCTCCTGTCTGCGCTCAACAGCTGCCTGGACCCGATCATTTATTACTTTTTGTCCAGTATGTACAGGAAGACGATCCTATGTGCCATCCAGGGCAAGTTTAAAACCATGTATGACTTAAACAGGAGACGAATTAGCATTAACCGATCCATTACTGAAATTTAAATCGAAGGACTCATTTGAGTTGTACATATAGGGGTGGCACGGCGGCACCACAGCACGGAGGTCCCGGGTTCGAGTTCCAGGCTCAGCAAGGGTGTTTCGGTGTGGAGTTTGCATCTTTTCCCCTGTGCTAGAGTGGGTTTCCTCTTGGTTTCCTCCCACAATCCAAAAAAGTGAATATCAGGCTAATTGGCTGTTTCAAATTGCCCCTTGGTGTGAGTGTGAATGGTTGTGTGTGGGTGTGTTGGGTAAAGCCATTTGACAAATGGATGAATGAATGAATAACTAATCCATTAGACTATAGTGACCTGTTCACTGTATAAGCCCGCCAAAGTGTAGATGGGATGGGCTCCAGCTCCCCCCGCAGACCCTGACAGATCGGCGGTATGGATAACGGAAAGATGGGTGGATATTATCGAGGAAACATTTGTGATTTTTTTAATGTAAACTTTAAGCTGGAAGCTGTCTGAAACATTTCATTTAAAATATTCATGTGTACTCATCCTCATGTTTTTATTCATAGAAGATTCATTATTTATATATATATATATATATACTACTCATACTGAGACATATATCACCCGTCCATTCACGTAAACTTTCTCTTTGATTCAGCTGTCCGACCTTTTGACATGTTTTGGAGGTTAGAGATTCTTTTGAGGCTGTGACATTTAAAATAAAATGTTGTGGGAACTTTAGTTTGCATTGTGTTAGTAGAGGTTAAATGTTGGAAATGTTTGGTATCATGGTTGAGTCTGTAGCGCTAACATGAAAAACGTCTTCTTAATAACGTGTTGTGGAAATTCCCACTCAGTTGATGCTAAGTAGGTAAAATTTTTTTTTTTTTTTTTTTTTTTTTTTAATGGATGCCCAGGAAACAAAGAGACTGAAACTTTATTGGGTATTTTATATATTTTCTGTACAAACATGTAAATAAATGTATATATAAATATTTTATGTAATATTTTTGCTTGTTACTGATATTTTGATTGTCTATTTTTTTATCAGATGTTAATGAAGACAAAGTCATTAAATAATCAGATTAAAAAGCAGAATCCTGTAATTATTCTTTTGTCATTTATTACCTCCAGTGCTCTCTCTCCCTCTCTCTCTCTCACTCTGTGTGTGTGTGTGTGTGTGTGTGTGTGTGTGTGTGTGTGTTTTATATTTTAGTATTATAATTTTTTTTTTTTTTTTGGGGGGGGGGGGGG
>JAQMYF010000026.1:2755278-2769845 GCA_030014195.1 Neosilurus mollespiculum
AGAGAGAGGGGAGAGAGAGAGAGAGAGAGAGAGAGTGAAACAGAGAGAGACAGGGATAGAGAAACAGAGAGAGAGAAAGAGAGAGAGAGAGAGAGAGAAAGAGAAACAGAGAGTGAAACAGAGAGAGAAAGAGAGAGAGAGAGAGAGAAAGAGAGAGGGGGAGGGAGAAAGAGAAAGAGAGAATGGGGGGGGGGAGGGGGGGAGAGAAAGAGGGGAGGAGAGAGAGAGAGAGAGAGAGAGAGAGAGAGAGAGAGAGAGAGTTTTTAATTTACTGTACGAAATAAACTCTTATCTAATTGTGTGAGAAATAATGTGCACCCAAATACCCTTGTTCTACTACAGCAGGAGCTGAGTAAACACGCACACACACACACACACACACACACACACACACAATCAGGCATGAATGTTAAACATTTTAGAAGGGATACCTGAAAGGATGATTCAGCTTTAACCGTTCTATCCTTGCTTTAAAATGAAACATGTATCATACAGTGTGAGGAGCCACAAGGGCTTTTATTACTTGTTACCTGGAAACACAAAACAAATTGTTTTAGCAGAATAGCTACATGCGTGTGAAAGAAAATACGTTCATTCGTTCAATTTCTGAAGCGCTTAATCCTACTTTGGGTCACAGGGAGGCTGGCGCCCATCTCGACCAACTCTGGGCGAGGGCGGAGTACACCCTGGACAGCTCGCCAGGCCATCGCAGGGCACGAACATGCTGACGGCAATGCAGCCTCCTCTTTACGAAAATCAGCAATGGTTCTTTTACATTCCTCTCACCACAGACAGTGAGAGACATGGCCGGCCTTTCATAACCCAGTTAGCTGCACTGGGGGACAGCAGTGACAACCCGGTTATAGTGGGGCTTGAACCCCCGACCTTCAAATCAGTAATCCAGGCACGGATCAGGGCTACCACTGCCCCTATATATTTCATTTTTTGTGCAATTTTTCATTTTAGAGGTGGCACGGTGGTGCAATGGTTAGCACGGTTCGCCTCACAGCAAGAAGGTCCTGGCTTCAATTCCCGGGATCGGGGCATTTCTGTATGGAGTTTGCATGTCCTGCCTGTACTTATGTGGGTTTTCTCCAGGTACTCCGGTTTCCTCCCACAGGCCAAAAACATACACAGTAGGCTGATTGGCTGTTCCAAATCGTCCCTAGGTGTGAGAGTAAGTGTGAATGGTTGTGTGTGTGCGCGTGTGTGTGTGTGTGTGTGTGTGTGTGGTGACCCTGCGATGGCCTGGCGAGCTGTCCAGGGTGTACCCCGCCCTCACCCAGAGTCAGCTGAGATGGGCGCCAGCCTCCCCGTGACCCTAATTAGGAGTAAACGGCTTAGAAAATGCATGAATGAATGAATGTTAGTATCACAGCCAAGAACTACATTACCCATCAGCCCCTTCATGTCACATGAACAGGTCACATGTCTCCTAATTATCAACACTTGTGCCTCCTCATACCTAATTTAGTGCTCTATATAAATGTGATTAGTCAGCTTTTCCTTTGTTTGGATGTTTTTTTTTTCTGTGCTCTCACTTATTTCTGGATGATGTTTACAGTTTTGTTTGTTTGTTAGTTATTAAGGCAAAATAATAATAATAATAATAATAATAATAAAAATCTGCAGTTGCATGTGCTTCTGCTGTACAATCCTGACAGCAATGTTTCTAGTGTAAAAACTACAGATTCCACCTGTATACAATATACACTCGAGTCAAGATGTTCTCTGTATCAGCTCAGAATTATCTCCAGATTATTTTCATTTTTGCCCAGTTCTCATAAGATTATACATTTCATTATTTTAGTGTATGACAAAGCCGACTAAGTAACATCTCAGTCTTGGAAGTAATTTAATAGCATTCGGTTTTGATCTCCATTTTATTTGGAGTTTCTCTCAACTTGGCCTTGACCTCTTAAGTTAATTAACTCCATCCCACTTCATCCTGCTGTTGGATTTGACTTGTACTTTACATTTGGCTGATTGACTACAGCTGTAGTTTTTTATTTTTTGTCAAGTTACAGTAGTCACCAACCCTGTTCCTCAGGATCTCCTGTACCTTCCTGCAGGTTTTATCTCCAACCAAAACCTAACACACGTCTTTCAGCTGATCAAGAGCTTCGAAAAGGAGCCGTGTCATGATTTTTACCTAAATCCAGTCAAATAAATATGCAGCACGAATGTCCAGATTACTATTCCGCTTGTTCAGTAGCCTTTTAACTTGCAAATTTTGGACGGTCCCCTGGCCGGTTCACACTTACCCAACATTCTTGAATTTTACAGCAGGTCTTTGCCCTCACTAATGCTACGGACTGCCATGTTAGGAGGCAGCTGATGAAATGGCGCCATCTGCTTGGGAACGAGGAAAAACGGATTGTCTTTCTTGAAGCCGCATGCTGTTGGGTCTACCATGATAAATACACTTGGAGATCTGTATCAGTGAGATTATAAATAATTAATGGTATTGAAGTGAAAAGAGTTTCAACATCAGAAAATGAACAAAAATTTTAAAGGAGGTTTATTGCTGTTTATTGTTGGATCTTATGTCAAACTCATGATTTTTAATGAAAGCTAATGGAATATGGCACTTAAATTCTTTCAGGAATAAATAAATAAATAAATAAATTTTTTATTTTGCGAAATGCAAATGCCACATTGAAGTTACGGAGTATTTATTCTATGTTTTATTTGTCGTTCTCTAATTTGAGCAAGCTAGAGAAATTTTATGTAAATTAAACCCACTGTAAAGCAGCTGAGATTCCCAGGGAAAAGTAGATGTTCGACGAATAATGAAATTTTTTGTTCGACTCAAAGATTTTGTTTTCTACAGTGATGTTAAACACTCCAGGCTGTTCTAGTTACGTATTAAAGCTATGCTAACACCGTTTCACATACACACGTCCACAGCCTCTGCTCGGCTTGCTGTAACACCACACCTGTTATCCCACAATGTTAAAGAACCCTTTAAAAATTCTCCGATCCTGAATTTGATCTGGATCATTTGAGTCTTCTTTGTCTGAAGCGGCGCCTCTGGGAGAGATTTCATGAAGACCCACTCATAACTTTTTGCTAAAAAAACAAAGAAACAGAAGGTAAAATATAATCTCCGTGTCAGGGGTAACTACAGGACTCAATTTTAAAGGGTGAATACAGGATAATTCAAAAAGTGCTAACTGCTTTAGCATAAGCAGCTAACAGCCAAATTTAGCTGGTTGATAGGAATTCATCTATTTCAGTCGAATGTAAAAACTTTTGTTTCTGACCCGCTTCAGTCTACTCCACTTCACTTCACTTCCCTTCCTGGATTTGTGCTCAAGGTTCTGGCATTTTAAAATCATCATGCGGTCCGAACATTTTCTCAAATCAGAAATCTGTCATGTTATACCAAAGGGCGGTGAATGTCGTGTGACCAAATATGGTATGGATTTCTTCCTAAGATACGATTCCTACACTCTCTATAAATGATCATGTTGAACGCTATCGACATTACATAAACACAGGAAAGATGCAAATTTCACCACTTCCATATCGTACAGTAAATAATAAGGACAGTAAATTGCCTAATGAGATGAGAACACATTTTCTTGGCTCGGATAAACAAAAAGCAGCATGCTAATAGATTATTACTTTTATTGGTTATTATTTTAGCCTCATTGCTAAGCCCTGTTCCAGCAGAGGGCAGTATTGTTTAAAAGAAACTATCCGTCCTCCTTTTCTGAAGCTGCAGGAACCTGGAGGCAAAAACTGACAACAAAGATGAGTGTGTCTCGGTGAAGAACATGGCTCAGATCTCTCGCCCTCCTGAGGAAATAGGCCACTTTCCTTCCACTTCCCAAAAACAGGCTGGGAGGTGGACCTGGACTGACTAGTCGAAATCGCCTCTGAGTGAAGACGGAGGAGTAAATGAAAGAATTACCACGATTATATTCCCAGTCTTTCCCATTATGTCCACTCCTGCTACAGCATGGCATGTTTAGACCGAAGGTTATTTTACAGAAAATAGAGTTTTCGGGCGGCATGGTGGTGTAGTGGTTAGCCTCACAGCAAGAAGTTCCTGGGTTTGAGCTTCAGCAAAGTCGGCTGAGATAGGCTTCAGCCTCCTCGTGACCCTAGTAGGGTAAAGAGGTTTGCCAAATAAATGAATTAATGAATGTAAGACATCTGTTAGCAAATTAGCTGCATAGGATGATGTCACACATTACT
The DNA here is from genome assembly GCA_030014195.1 of Neosilurus mollespiculum. NCBI lineage: Eukaryota > Metazoa > Chordata > Actinopteri > Siluriformes > Plotosidae > Neosilurus > Neosilurus mollespiculum. The sequence continues at coordinate 2,759,485 of JAQMYF010000026.1, forward strand.
GTAAATACTATCTTAAAAGTGGCGGCGCAGTGGTTAGCACGTCCGCCTCACAGCAAGAAGGTCCTGGGTTCGATTCCCGGGCTTGGGGTGTTTCTGTATGGAGTTGGCATGTTTTCCCCCATGCTTGCATGGGTTTCCTCTGGGTACTCCGGTTTCCTCTGACAGTCCAAAGACATGTACTGTAGGCTAATTGGCTGTTCCAAATCACTCCTAGGTGTGAGTGTGTGTGTGTGCGTGAATAGTTGTGTGTGTGTGTTGGCCCTGCTATGGTCTGACGAGCTGTCCAGGGTGTACCCCGCCCTCGCCCAGAGTCGGCTGAGATGGGCGCCAGCCTCCCTGCGACCGTAATTAGGATTAAGCGGCTTAAAAAATAAATCAGTGAATGAATGACTATCCTAAAAGTTCCTCCCAAACATACATTCATAGAAAAGATTCCCGTCTATTTTGGCGGTGTGGCAACATGTACCCATGATCTATCGGTGCGTTTTTGTCTTTTCACTAAACATCCCTCATCTGAGGAAATAAAGACATGAGAACTCGTCGTCATGTCTGAGTTCCTGTTTCAGAAAGAAATACGTCAGAGTGCGGAATCGAAACCCAGCTAAGACGCCATTTCACGAAGTCTTTAAAGTGATTTACCTTCAACTGTGAAGGAATTCGTGTACCTCCAGTTGCACGTCGATGGATTGATTGCCATCGCAGACAGTCTCACTGACTCCAAGCTACACACCATGTCTTGTGAGGGTTATGGTTCCGTTTGATCAAGACCACTCATAAAGAAATATTATATGGATGTAATAAAACCATACTGCAGTGAAATGATTTCATGTTCTCTCCGGCCACACGATGACACTTCACAGTTTTCATGTTAAATAAATGGTAAGAACTTCATGAGATGTTCGACTCAGTACTCGGGATGTTATCAAGAATTATTTGTGAATATTTTGGATGAGAAACGTCTCGATATATAATATATATAATATCACCATGCAGGATGGATAATGTAGCAAATGGGCCCTGTAGGGGTGATTACAATATTTTACGATATGTTCTATAGGTCATGGACGTGACCAGATTAGCAAAGGATGGAAGGATTTGGCTGGGGTTTGACCTTTTGATTCCATATATGGTTTTCTATTAGTGTTCCATAGTAGCGGCATGTCTATTAGCGTTAGTTTCAAAGTTTTAAGCGTCTCCCAAAGTTTCTGTACTTCACCATTGCCCTTGACATTCCAAAATCAAATCATCTTTGGGACTCAGGTAGGGAAGTGTCCCCACCAAGTTTGGTCAAAATCCGTGCATGGGTGTCGATGTGGTCAGGATTTTGTTCATAAAAACAAACAAACACATTCGAAGATCAGAAGATCAGAATGTCCATTTGGGGAGGAGTTAAAAATAATCCAGCTTGCGTTTGAGTGACACAGGGTTGATTTCGTTCTGGTATAAGATGGTCCGAAGTGCTCTACTCCTCTTACCTTCTTGTTACAGCATTTTGCCCCAGTTTAAGATCGTAATTTATTAACGAATACCGCATCCTGTTCTTAATCATTTTCCATGTTATAGCAGCTGAAATAAGCATTCATTCACTCACCAGCCTTTATTAAAGTAATAGGAACCGTCATCTATTAGAATAAGCGCATTGCCGTAAATTAATAATTTAGGTTAAACTTGGCTAAAATAGAAAACCTGAACTCTCCACGTGTAAAGCAGTGTCATCGTAGAGATCTCACAGAAACTCAAAATGGACAGAAATAGACCAGAAACCTTTTAAGGTACATGCAATGTCATGAAATATTAACAACAGAGTCTTCAGCTTCAAAATTTTCTCGAAAGAACGCTTTTCATTAAGCATTTTCATCATTTAGTTCCCGGGTTTGGTGCAGAGTCGCAGCGTTGGAAGGCGAACGCCAGCAAATCTGTCTTTAACCAAGAAGGTATTTCATGAAGGAGGCTATGGCTATCTGCTATCATTATTGCCCATTGTAACACACACACACACACACACACACACACACACACACACACACAGTAGAAAATCCATCAATTTCTGGCCCATGTTAATGCACCCTTTCAATATTTGATGTTTCTTTATGGACTGCTGACAATAGAACAAGAAAATGGCAAGCACATATTGCTGATCTAGTGCAATGGCTTCTGCATCCATCTTCCTAACGCTGCTCTACGTTTGTGTCTCCTCTGATAGGAGCTTTTTCAAAGTTTAACGTGCGAAGACCAGAGAAAGATGAGAAAGGTCTCCTTGTTCGTCGTCACCGATTTCGACTTTTTCACCATCGGGCCAATTTAACATTAAACACACGATTGTTTCTGCATCGCAGTCATCACTCTTATCATGTTCTGCTGTTCTCTCCTGATATTTTCAACATGGGTCAGGACAGTAGGGACAGTATGGTGTAGTGTACTTCTAAATAAAATCCCTACCTGCTCTGTTCTGAACTGGAGTCGTTCCTTAATTGGTTTAAATCAACGTATAATGAAAGCACTCATGAAAACATTAGCGATGATGTACAGCAAGCCAGAAAGGATTGCGAAATAAACCCTGACAGGGTGAAACAAGACCCCACCGAAAAGCGAAGGAATCCTGAATCATCCTGAAGAGGTTTATTTCGCAACAATGACCAGGCGGAATAATAATCAGGCATATTATCTCATTTATTACTCTCACTGAAGAAATCAGTAATTCAGCACAAAATATTAAGTTATAAATAAACAAACTGATTTTATGCCTATGATAAAAATTAGTCCGTTAGATTACATTCGCTGGTTGGAACGATGCTGTCATGCTGTCAATAACCAATCAGATTTCTTGAAAAAAAAAAAAAAAGCCAAGAATTTCATTGCCGGTAGTGATGTTTTATTGTTACCTGTATATGACAAATAAACTTGAAACTTGAGAATTACTCATCACTAGGTTCGCAGGCAGGCTGGTGCCCATGTCAGTCGACACTGGGCGAAGGCGGGGTACACCCTGAACAGCTCACCAGACAATCACACGGCAACACATACACAGCTATTCACACTCACTCCTAAGGTCAGTTTTGAGCAGCCAGTTAGCCTACAGTGCATGTCTTAATGGACTGTACCATTATTGTAACCTTAATTGACCATTAGCTAGAATTCGAATGCATTTTTGCTAAAGGTATCCAGTGGGATTAGCAAAAGAGTTTAATAATAATATATTATAATAAAGGAGATAATTAGCAAAGCTGGTTTTTGATGGATTTTGTAGCTTTTAGCGAGGTTATAAAGCATAAACGTGTCTTTTTTTTGGAGTGTTTGTTTATGCTAGCGTACTGAAACATTGTACTGAACTAAGGCTAGGGGGCGCTCACACTGCTGCACAGAAGATTGGCCACCATTTTCCCGGATATCTACAGCGCTAACTACAAGTTTGTTGGTGTAAAATGTTTGAAAGTGAATCCGGGCGTGATCATGTGAAGTATAAATACGATAAAATGTAAAATAATACTTTACGTTAGTAATGAAGTACAGGGTAAAGATAAGACTCTTAAAGATAAGGAATTCTGTTGGTTCTTTATTCAGGACCAAGGGTTGGGAGGGAGGTATATCCTTATTAATGTATCATGACTTTAATCAAATTCAGATTAATTATACAAGACAATGCTGTGGCCGTTTCTTGCTTCTGCTCCTTTTCTTTTTTTTTTTTTTAACATATTAAATGATATTCCTTGCTTCCCAGCAGCCATTACAAACAAAAACAAACAAACAAACAAACAAAAAAATCAAAAAAAGGAAATAAAGAGATGCATCAGAGTGTTTCATATAGTCCATGTCAAAAAGAGTCACTTTTTTTTTTTTTTTCTTAAATAACATTTTCTAATAAAGTTTATGATTTACCATTTATGGACTAATCAGATCCAAGGAGTTTGTCGAGTTGTTTAAAGAAATGAAACGGAGCCATTAGTCCACAAATGGCAAATGAAAAGACGTCTGCGTTACGGTTGTTTACTGTATAAGCCTTTATTTGTAAAAAGTCAGTCGGTTAAGTATAACCCTTTTTTTGTACCACATACTGTTACAGTTTGTATTAGTAAAAAACACATTTTGCTCAAACACCTAGAAAAGCTGACAGACACCATTACATTAATTGGCACTGACAAAAAAAAATAAAAATAAATAAATAAATAAATAAAAAATTGGAAATACAACTTTATATTGTACAAATGCTGATTTTTCATGAAGACAAATCATACCCCAAAAGAATCATAACATCTATATATTAACAGAATAAATTATAGTAATTAAAAAATAAATCATAACTGAACCAGTACAACACAAATCGCTTTTTTTTTGTTTTGTTTTGTTTTTTTTTTGTTTTTTTTACTCCCAGGGCATCGTGTAATGTAGAAATATATTTCCTTTTCCATGAGAAAAAAAACAACAGTAACAATAGAAATGAACGACTTGTTTGAAATACAACAAATACAGGCAATCAGAAAAAAAAAAAAAAACAATACTGAAAAAGGATTTCAGTTTTTGATCAGCTAAGGCTTTGTTTCTTAAAAAAAAAATTAAATTAATAATAATAATAATAATCAAATAATTTGGAATTGTAATTTTCTGTGCGGTTGTATTTCGGGGGTGAATAGATAGAAATATCCTTCTAAGCCAGACATTTTTGGGCTTTTTTTTAATGTTTTTTTTTATGTATTTTTTTACAAACTCCGATGGCCTCTAATCTAATCAAGAGGCATGTCATCCGTCAAAGGCAAAAAAGTTTGATCCGAGCAGTCTTGCATTCACATGTACTGTATCTCAGGTTCTGTGGTGAAATTTAGGAGACTCTTTTATGCTTAGTCAGGTTTCCTGGGTGCATCAAGATATCTATCTATCTATCTATCTATCTATCTATCTATCTATCTATCTATCTATCTATCTATCTATTTATCTATCATAATTAAAGGTGATGTATAAAAATCAAGAAAAGGATGCATATTTCTTAATTTTATTATTAGTATTAATACCAATTTTAACAACCGATTGATTACTTTCTTCTCTTAAACTTGATTCTAACTCTACTGTGTAAAGTTAGAGCTCTCTTAAAGCCCCTTTCCTACGTATATCTGTTTTTTTTTTTTGTTTGTTTGTTTTTTTTGTTTGGGGGTGGGGGAGGGGGTTGTTTGTTTGTTTGTTTGTTTTACGTTTAATCAAATTTCCCACTTTCTAATGACATCACGAAACCTGTTCGTGACGCATGTCCGGCTCGACTGTAGTGATTCTTGACTCTAGTAGAGCGCCACGGTGGATTTCTTTTTAAGTACAAAAAGGTTGTAGCACATCGTAACGTATTATTATAAATTCGTGAGGCAGCTTAGCAGCATCGTATATCCATCTTGGTGTCTTAATGGCATCTTATTCATTCTGTACAGTTTCGTACCAGCCCCAAGAACCACGGCAAGCCACGACTTGGCTACAGTGCTGATACGATGCACTATGAACTGCTGCGATGCCAACATGACACCAAAAATGCAGTTGTATCACATGACTGCTGTTTGTGGTAAGATGGGAAATTTGTTCAATCGTGCTCTACCGTGAAAAAAATGGTAGGAAAGGGGCTTTTATAAGCAGTGCAGGTAAAAGCACCTCAGAAGTTATTCCTGTCGTTGTGTGTATGGGTGAACATATGAACAGGTTAAATGAAAATACAAAAAAAAAAAAAAAAGAACAGAGAGAAAAAAAATCCCTTTCAGAAGAAAAACAAAAGTAACGCAATCATGCAAAAAAAACAAACCAAAAAAAAAAAAAAAAAAACGGTAATTTTTTTTCCTGTCATTTTTTTTTCTTTTGACGTTTTTTTACCCCGTGGTTTCGTTTGCAGAAGTTATGCAGGTGCTGCAAAAAGCTGTCCATGCCAGTCGCAGTGAGGCTAGCTGTTACTACCAACTGCCCTGTTTTTAGTTCATGCATTAAGAAATATAGATGAAAGATATCATATTTACAATACAATTCACATGTAATTACACATATACACAAGAGGCAAGAAAAATTCACATTGAAATCAGTTCAACAGTTTTTTGTACTTCCTTTTCTGATGTTTACTGGCGAAAAAAACAAAAAACAACCGGCAATTAAAAAAAAAAAATCAATTTGTGATGATTTATCGCGATGTTCGTGGATAGACTGGGATGACGTCTGACTGAATGAAGTGCATGACGAGATATGACATGTCATCCGTTGTCATTTGTTGGCCCCACCCCTTTCCCATCCCATCCCATCCCTGATATTATATAAAGCTCTCCCTTTTAAACATATACAGTATATATATGATACAGTATAAGATCAACAAAGAACACTCCAGAACCATTGAGACACAGAACAATCCAGTGAGTCGCATTCAGTGACATCGCGTCACATTCTCCGAAGAAGGCCGCCGTTGCAGATGGACGGCGTGCGTGACGCTATCCAACGCTTGCCACCGTACGCAATGATTATTCTAAAAAAACACCGCCACCGCCATCATAAACACCATCTAATCATCGTTAGTATAAAACTTGACTTGATGTTGTGGTTGGATTCGGATTTCAGCGTATTAACGTAAACCATGTTTTCCTCTTGAACTCACAGTTTTTAAGGTACAGAACGTGACCGAACTCCCAGATGCTAGGAGCCATTTACGGTCGGAGATGCTAACAGGGTTAATATCTCCCTGCCCAACCTGATCTCGTGCAAAAAGATATCTAATAAGCAAGAAGGAGTAAGTTTATATAAAGAAACCTACAGTGTGTATATAAATCGCTTGGTTATATCATCCTTAACAATTCAGCTCCTGAAAAGTCGTATAACTTCTCGGTGAAGAGCCGCACGATTACACTCGTTCAGATCAATCAAACTCGCCATGACACGCGCAAAACTCTAGGGGAATAGTACGCACTTATTCTAATAATTTAAGAATTTTGTATTTTTTTAATTTACGATGACCATACACATGACAGTGATGCTACGAGCGTGGATATAAAATTCACGATGAACCAAACAAAACGTGACTCTTACTCTTTTAATGTTGAGCTGAAGCTTCATCACAGGTTCACATCGAAAACACCACCTTTTATTATTTAATTTCAATTTCAACAAAACCGAAATATGAATGTCATTATTTATTTATTTATTATTATTATAATTTTTTTGTAAGAAGTGTCACAAACAAAACAAACACCACTTTTTTCCCCACCCCGTGTTGCTACATATATTTCAGTATTTTGGCCAGTTATTCACTGTAAACGAGCATATCGGTCTCAGATATCGATTTTAACACTTACATGAAACTAATAACTGTGAAATCAAAAACTAGGCGATGAAGGAATGCACGCGGATACTGCGAATTGTGTATTTATTTCACGTGGCTCATTTTGGTCGCATTAGCATTAGCAACAGTGCTGCGCTAGGTCTCAAAAAGGAATTTGGATCATATTTAATGTCATTATTGTTATTATGTACATACACTATTACGCTATCAGATAGAAATACAGAGCAGGAGCAGATTAAAGCAGATTCGTTTTAAAATCAAATCGAACTTGTCTCAATTTTATTTGATCTCAATCTACAACTACGCATGATCTTAATGACACTGACGACCGTTAAGGCTTGAAATTCGACTCATTGTGTGGTGTTTGCATTGTATTGCTGCGATATGGTCCGTGTGTACAAAATACGTCTGTGATCTGATTTAAGGCAAATCTCGCAGGGTAGCCGATGGCGCCCAAAACAAATCACCGTTCCGCCCAAAACTGAACCGAAGTTTAACGTTTTAAGATGAATTAGCCGAGTGCTGTTGGTGCTGGTGCTACAAGTACATGCTGATCGTCAACGTAATACACGGAGATGACGTGATGACTGATGCAACGGAGTGCTTGACAGTTTCATTTACATCCTGACCAACAATTATTATCCTGTCTTTCAAACAAGTTAAAACAATCTATAATAGTTAGGTTTAAAGTGATCAGATTATTATTATTAATGAGAAATATATATTTATAACAATAATAAGTGATAATATATCATTAATATATAAGCTGCATCATGATGACCTTTGCTTTAACAAATCACGTGACTTTTAATTACACTGTCCTTTAATTTTATTACATTTGCTAAAATTATTATATCTATAAAAATGTAATTATTACAGACAGGGCTGGGTGATATCGTCAGATAACTGAATATCGTATCATAAATCATCAGAAATATCAACATTCCGTCAGAAATCAACAGCATTTCAGCTGCAGTGTTTCATCAGCATTTGAAAAGAGCAAAAAGAAGTGTAGAAGGTACAAGAATGTGTAACCGTCCCGTCTCTTCGGCATCTGTATACTCAGTTTCCATGTGCTGTCATGTTATATATTCTGCTATGAAAATAATATTTAAAGACAAAAAATATCATGATGAATATATTTAATGTGGGAAATGTCAGAAAATATCACAATATTATTTTTAGGTTGTATCGCCCAGCCCTGATTCCAAACAAATTTTTGATCTGATGTTGATTAAGATATAAGTACTGTATAAATCTAGTATTTATTAGAGTAAATACTCTAATAAATCTGTAATGTAGAATTTAAATTTTTCCCCTCCATACAGTATGTATTTATTAATATTTGTCATGATGCGCAAGCTGGGGCAATAAAACGGGCAATTTAAAATAAATAAATAAATAAAAAACCCTAATGGCTAACGGTCAAGCATTCAATATTCAATATTCAGTTTTGTAAAGATCATGTGACCTCCAGAGCAAAACTTCCTCTGAAAGTCTTTTGCATTTATGAACACGACAGTCACGTCAAGCCTTGTTTCTTCCTCTGTTGAGAAAACACGAAGATCTCGCCGGTCTAGACCAGAGCAAACTGTTTATCCTCGTACTCCGTTCCGTCGTTTCGGTATTTAACCCTTTATTTCAGGAAACACCATCTCGGTTTTCATTCATGTGTTGAGGTGCTGGTTCATGGAATACACACGCAACCTTGCTACACTCGATATAAAGGTATTTTGCAACCAAATTTGCAATCCTGCACTTTAATCAGCAGACTGGTGTCAGTGATGATCATCTCCTACTTCTTTGCCATGTTTCCTTAGCGAATCAAATCTCTCTTTCCACATTTACATTTACAGCATTTGGCAGACGCTCTTATCCAGAGCGACTTACAATTGTTTTTATATAATACTGAGCAATTAAGGGTTAAGGGTCTTTCTCAAGGGCCCAACAGTGGTGATAGTGGGGATTGAACCGCTGACCTTCGGATCAGTAACCCATCGCCTTAACCACTAAGCCACCACTAAGCCACTAAACCACTAAGCCACCACTGCCCTGCTGTCTTTCCAGTAGTCCTGCTTGACCCATGTTCTTGTATGGAATGGTGGATGGAGTATGATGAAAGCGAGCTGAGAGCCGGAGGAATCTACTCGGCTCTGAGAACTGAGACCTGCTCAGAACGTCCTCCGCCTCGTTACCGCAGAAGATTTCAGGGCTCTCGAGCTCCACCGGCCCTGACGTCTACTCAAAGTAGAAAACAACCCCTCGCAATCCGCACCCATCCCGTACCTCCAGAGGGGCCGACCCAACCTTGCTGGCCGTTTTGAAATACGGCGGCTTTGCGAGACCGGGCAGCTCGGAATGGCGTCGGATGGATCCCGTTTGTCAGAACCGTCATGGGTGGTCACACAGCGTGCATGAGGATCGCTGCATGGCGTGATGATATCATGGATATCCCATTGAAATTCATAAGAATGGTATAAGGATGGGTTTATAGGCCTTTTTGGTTGTCACATCAGTTCATGGCTTTTATCATACATCTTATTTTGCCCCATTAAGACTCAGACGCTCTTTTTTTTTTCCTGATCATGCTGATGTCATCAGTCTTTGGGATTAAATCCTAAGATGTGTAACATCAGGGCTGTGGGTGGGTCTGCAGGTCAAAGATTGAGCGCCGTTTAGCCCTCTTTTACTTCAGTGGTCGATTGAGGACACCTACTTCTGGTTGCAGACAGGCACATTTTAGAGGAACTAAAAAAAAAACAAACAAACAAATAAACAAAACAACCCCCCAAAATACAAATCCACAACATAACGAATTGTTCTCGGAACGGGACGTAAAAGATGATCGAGTTATCATACAGAATATCAGGTCACACAATGGGCTCATTTAAATATTTCTCAGATTTTAAAACAATGACCATCTCTTCTGTTTTAATGCACATCACAGGTTTTTTTTTCTTTTTAATACATATTCATAGTTGATGGACTTCCAAACCAAGTGCACCCAAACATCCCCATCTCCCCCCTGGGGGGGGGGGGGGGGGGGGGGGGGGGGGGGGGGGGGGGGGGGGGGGGGGGG
>JAQMYF010000026.1:2769855-2785108 GCA_030014195.1 Neosilurus mollespiculum
CACCCCGGCCCCCCCCCCCCCCCCCCTTATTATTTTTTTAAAATAAACGTCCTCACACAACACAAATTCGACGATGATGGTTATGGTGATGATGAAGATGATGCTGATGATGCTGATGAGTTCCTTTTATCTACAAAACAGGTGAATATCACTAGGAAGGAGGATAAAGTAAGAGTACAGTTATACTACCGAACCATATTCCAGGAGGATATTGAGTTAATGTACACTTGATGCTGTTTTCCTTTTTATCCCAAAAATAAATAAATAAACAAACAAATAAATAAATAAACAACAACAACAACAAAAAAGAAAAAGAAAAGATGAACAATGCGCACAGGTGGCTCGTTATCTAGCAATGCGCTAACTCTATAACTCTATGCTTAATTAACTGCTCTCCCCCAGAACATATTATTTTCCAAAGGCAAAATTATAGCAACCATAGTAGTCAGAATCCTTACAGACCGAAATGAAAGTCATTCCCAAGGCTCACGATTAAAAAAAAGGGAATTAAAAGGGAAGAAAGAAACAGACGACTCTGGGTGGGGATTGTGACTGTGTGTGTGTGTGTGTTTTAAATGCAGGATGGCCGTCCAGTGTAAACCAATGACCAGAGCTTTATACCTAGGAAAGAGAAAAGTCTCACAAAAGTAACCAAAAAAAATAATAATTAAGGAAACAACACATAATCCAGAGGAGGAGGAAGAGGAGGAAGAAGAGGAAGAGGAGGAAGTTCCTGTACAGCATAGAATCAGGGGGGGTCAGAATTGTGGGTCCCCTCCATGAGGGACCGGAGGAAAGGAGACGCACTGAATGAGGGATTGAGGACTGAGGGACGGAACATGTTCTTCCTGGTCCGGACCCAAACGCGCACGAGCCGTAACTGATTTCATGAGCCGCAGTCGAGAAAGCTTGATTGCAGTATGTATCAATAAAAAGCCAGATGAGGATGCTCGGGCGTATCCGTTTCTGTGTATCTTGCAATCTTTCTTTTAGCAAAAATATCATGCAGTCCTTAGTTCCAAACCCTCAGGAGGATTTTTTTTATTTCTTGTTTGTTCGTTTGTTTTTGTTTTTGTTTAGTTTCCAGAAGTAAAAGAAATGTTTATTTTTTCTGACATGATTCTTAAACATTCAAGTCAATCTATATAATTTTTTTTTTTTTTTTACATCAGAAAAGTCCTTTCCGCATCGTGTGTATAGAAATATAAGATATAACAAATATGCATATACATATGTATGAACTTTTTCTTATATGTGTATACATATTTTCCAATTGTATCAAAGCCAATTCAATTCAGTGTGTGCTCTCAAAATATGGCCCATGTTTCCTGGGAGGACGTGTTCGTCTGTGTCAATTCACGTAGTACAACCAGTAGATGAGGTTGAAGAACCCGAACGTGATGGGGAAAATCACGCGCGACCACTTGTCAATGGTGCTTACATCCGTCAGGTTGGGGATTTTCAACTTGAGCTTGGATGAGCGCCTCCGCAGACGACAGTTGGCACGGCTGCGCATGGCGCCGCGCTCCAGCGAGTGATGGCCGAAGCCGTCGCGTGAAGAACCGACGGGCTTACGAAACTGCACGCCCGAGCTGTCGAACGACATGACGGAGTTACGCGAGTCACTTACGCTGCTGCCGACGTCTGACGGCATCACCTCGTTGTTCATCTCCAGAGTGGTGAGCAGGATGTTCCCGTAGGCGTCCACCTTGATTAAAGATCAGTCACAGAGAGAAAGAGAGAGACATTTACCAGAAAACTCCACAACTCATCAGAGAGATAAATATTTCTCATATAAATGCCATGACACGGTGATGTCACATTTACATTACAGAGGTTGGTCTCACAGTGTGTGTGATGGCATTATTTATTAAATGCACTATGAATTGATCTACAGTAAATCTGCAGACTTGCTGCTGTGATGACGTCTAAGGTTATGTACCCCAACTTTTCTTTGTTCTTCGAGATACAGATTTCTTCGCTGTGTGTATGACCTGAGGGTGTTGGACTGAAACGGCGCTGAAATGGAGTCCTTGCGATGTGAAAGAAGAGATGAAGAGAACGTTAAAAACGCTCGTAGAAACTGTGGTAATCCATAAAACATTTTTTTCCCCTCTAAATAAAAACAACAACACAAAGACAATGCATGAACATGAAAGTCAACAAAGAAACACTGCACAAAGCATGGTACGCTGTCTTTCATCCAGGGACAACTGGCTTCATGAACAAATACAGTCATTTCCTGTGGTACAGGGATCACCTGATAGCATTCTGGGAAGGAAGCAACAACAGCAACAACAAAAAAACAGATCAGATCATGGATTAATAGCATGGAATAATTACTGCATTGTCACTGTGGTTTTTTTTGTATTGTTTTTGTTGTATTGCATTGTTTGTTTTTTGTCCCCCCCCTCCTTTCCCACCCTTCAAGTATCACCTCTCCGTCACACTGCTGCGCATACGCATTTAGGGATTGCCTAGAACATTCATAGAGATAGCTCTATCCACCCCTTTTGTAGGAACGAACTCACAGATGCCGAGAGACAGGCCATCCCTCCCGTGAGAGCTCGCATGGATCCCCCGGCTGCGGATGGCGGTGGCATGAAGCTGGATTCGAACCTGCAATCTTGATAGTCGCGCACCTTGTGGATTTGGTCCAGCATCATTTAACATTTATTCCACAAGATCAAATCGAATACACATGAATAGCTGATGCGGTACGAAGCTCCGAGCAGACCAGCAGCATATCCGATGAGGGCGAGTGGAATAACGGTCTTATTGCATCCATGTTCAATAGATTTTTATTATTGTAATAATAAAGAAATATACGCTAACCCGCAACAACACTTCCAGTTTCAGCACAACGATTACGACGGCCTTTGTCCCTGCGTTCGGCAACAGGTTCCGCCGAAAACTGGAAACCTGTTCCTGACAACAGACCAAATATTGTTGTGTTTCGTAGAAAAATACATCCTTAAAATCCAATACTTTCACTTTTTGTGAAATAAATCTAGAATGAACAGAAGAGCTAGCTGGCTAGCATTAGTAATTAGCTTAGCATTGCTTATAGTGACATACCTACTCACAGTATATGGGGTGTTATCCTAGTAGTAGATTAGCCAATTAGAATGCACAATATTGGATATTGCTCATATCCAGTTAGTACAGATAGAATAATATTTTATTGTAGATAAATAAATCCAGTGAAATCTTGTATGCGCTTTAGAAGATGATCCTCTAACATTGATCAAATTAAAAGAAGCCACTGGTTTAAGAAAAATAAGCAGTGGAGGATGAGAACCTCTAGACGTATCAGGTGGTACATCCCGATATGTGACCCAGTCTGGCAAAATGAGTCACAGTGACCAAAAATTCAAAGTTGAGTAAGCCATACCATTTAAAAGCTTAGAGTCTCCTCTTTTAAATGGAGGATGAGAACCTCTAGACGTATCAGGTGGTACATCCCGATATGTGACTCATTTTGCCAGACTGGGTCACATATGTGCAAAACAAGTAAATCTAAAACTAAATTTAAATGTGAATGATATTTCTTTAATTTGGTTCCATTAGAACATTAGAACTGGGTGGAATTGAACACTATGACAGTGATGGATGGTCCGGTCCACCTGTTCTCGCAGGCGTTTGTCCTCATAGCGTGGGCGTTCGTTGTTAGCTTTGTTGAGGCGCTCGTTGATTTTCTTTTGCTGCTGGGGTCCTCGTCCGAAAAACACGTAGTTGACGAAGGCATATTCAAGAAGGGCCAGGAACACAAAAACGAAACAGCCCATGAGGTAGACATCAATGGCTTTCACATAGGGGATCTTTGGGAGCGTCTCCCTCAGGTGGGTGTTAATGGTTGTCATGGTAAGTACCGTGGTAACACCTGAAAGAAAGAAAATATACACATCACTCATTCACCTTGGAGAGGGCGTGGCATGGAATTTCACGAGTTCAAGAAACCCTTCCAGACGTGTGGTGAGCCGGGCCGTGGAGGGTGAAGGTTAACGTGCTTCCTCTGAGATACTATGTGGTGATAAATTAGCCAACGTTATCTTGCTCATGCTGCATCACAGGGCAGCATAATGCACTCTAAAGAACTCGCTATCTACCCTTTTCTGCATACACGAGCACAATTGACTAGCATGATGAAGAGAGTATGCTCCTCCTGCAGCCTGTTGTAAGATATTTTACACATTTCCTGCTTTAAATATGATCTCAAAAATCCTGAAAGCACTTAGAGTGCAAACCTGCACCAAGCCCAGCAATCCCCCATATGAATAAAAAAACCATCCTGTCTCACAATGTTAAAGAATCCTTTAAAAATTCCCAGAACAATAATTTCATCCGGATCATCTCCAAAATCGAATGGCGTCTTCCTTATCCAAAGCCCCGCGCCTGGTGGGAATTTAACGAAAATCCAAACATAACTTTTTGTATAATCCTGTTAACACAAAAAACACACAAATACCAAATACAACCTCCTTGGCAGAGGTAATACCCGAGTCCTTACCGAGTGCCACCCTAGCAGCAGAGGCATCATAGTTGATCCAAAAGGACACCCAGGAAAGGATGGTGATCAGGATGGAGGGCATGTAGGTCTGCAGGATGAAGTAACCTATATTCCTCTTGATGCGAAAACTCAGTGACAACCGGGGATACGAGCCTGGATTATGGGGGGAAAAGAATGCAGGGAAGACATTAATGTAGAAGCAGGGAGTTTAAAAAGAAAAACATACTTTCATGACACACAGGATGGCTATTTCTCCTGCTGGTATGGAGTGTTTCATTTCTCCTACACAATGTACTCCTTTCTAGGGACAGATTTGATTCCAGTTAAACATGGCTGGAAGTTGCCAGCGCGGCAGATTTTTCTCTGAGCCTCCTCTCAGCAGGCAGCTCCTGTGTCCCTCGGAGAATTGTCAGATAAAACCGCAGTGCCTTTTTTTCTTTTTTAGGGGAATTGGAGAAAAGGAAAATATCTATTGAACTGTCCACAGTGAAGGATGCTGCGGCTTAAGGTGGCTCAACCGCATATCAACACACTTTCATTCATTCGTTTGCGGAACCATCTTATACTCCTGGGGGTCGCAGAGAGACTGGAGCCTATCTCAGCCAACTCGTCGCAACGGTGGGGTGCACATCTCAGGGCCAACACTCACACAACCATCCACACTCACATCTAGGGGCAATCTGGAACAGCCAATTAGCCTAAAGTGCATGTCTTTGGACTGTGGGAGAAAGCCAGAATACCCTAAGGAAACCCCACACAAGCACGGGGATACCATGCAAACTCTGCACAGACACAAGGACTCAAACCCAGGACCTTTTTTGCTGTGATTCGGACATGCTAACCACTACACCACCGTGACACCCCAAAACAAACATTTTGCATAAATTAATATAAACAGATACAATGAAAAGCTATAAAACTACACTAATGATGAAGAAAGTGTACAAAACTGAATAGTTGGACACAAATGTTTTAGGACACAAATAAAGAAAAATGTAAAAAATATATATATTTTTAAATCCCCACAGAAATGCGTGCACCCTATCGCCGAATTGTTTTCTTTGTCAAAAGGGAGAAACCTTGGACTAATAAGTCTTTTGTGTGGTTTTCAGGTATTTTGCAAACATGTCATGCAGCACTTGGACCTGTTCCAGCTGAGAATAGGAAAACCTCATGCACCAATGATCGTGGCCCGAGTGCACAAACCTATTTTTTCCCCCCGCAAAATAAACAGAACAAAAGAAGTACCACGCTTACTAATCATATCCGTTTTCCGTCAGTGATGTATTAGTATTTTGTTACAACACAAATGAATGTAAAGAGAAACCGGATTAGGCGGCGCGGTGGCGAAGTGGTTAGCATGTCTGCTTCACAGCAAGAAGGTCCTGGGTTCAATTCCCGGGTGTTTCTGTGTGGGGTTTGCATTTTCTCCCCGTGCTAGCGTGGGTTTCCTCTGAGTACTCCAGTTTCCTCCCACAGTCCAGAAACATGCAGTAGGCTAATTGGCTGTTCCAAACCGCCCCTAGGTGTGAGTGTGAGTGAGAAACAGGATTATGTATAAATTAGATTACAAATGCAACCAAGACCAAATAGGTCTAAAGCAGGGGTCACACCTTGATGGATATCGTTAATGGACATCCAACACAGAGTGAAAATTTCAGGGTGTTTTGTCTCCTGTGGGACTCCATGTACATAGACCTCTCCTCACTGACAATGGTGTCAAAGCAATAAGCTATAACCAATAATCTCGTACATTATGAAGACTTTTTTCTGTAACATCCCTGATCATCATAAATAAACAAAAAGCACCCAAGGACAAGATCACTTAAAGATAGCTGCATTTCCAAAATTAGTTTAAAGCGATTGTGCTAAATCGAAATAATTGTCCAAGTGGCTTGAAGGACAAACACAGAGGGGTGTTCTCACCCCAACTTTCTCCTTTAAACACTAATAGTAGAGGGACTCGGTCTGCTGGAGGTGGAACCTGAACGAAAATCCAACAAAAGCTCCTATCATAAGTGTATCATGAGATGGCCAGAGGTTGCCAGTGCCACTCTGCACCCTCGATGAGTTACCAGGGTCATGTGATGTTGAAATTAATGACTTGGCAAATCTTTCTGTCATGGGCCGCTCTAAATAATGCAGCAAGGTCCAAAAAGAATGGGTGGAGCCAAAATATGTGACTTTCTATAGATGTGAATTAGTATTTACAACTTACTAGATTAACAACCCAACAATGTTAACTTGGCCACCGCACTGTAAACATAAGCCGAGTTGGGAAAAGGTTACCTGCGTAAGCCCTTTTGAATTTACCGTCACGCATATCTCTGGCAGAATTCTCATCCTCAGAGTCACTAGAATGTGACGCCTCACTGCCTCCGCAAGAGAATCCCCCATCTCTGGTTCAGATAGATAACCATTCACACCCATTTCCTCCAAATTGCTGCCATAGTTGTTTCTTAAACATGTTTTTTAGCACCTAAAACGTAGCTTGCTAAATAGATCTGCTTGCTTACTTGCGCTGGACAACACCACCCAACGCCTTGACATCACTTCCTGGTAAAAACAATAGGCAGCCATTGGTTCAGCCCCCACTAGTAATCCACGGGGACCACTTTTGTACTTTTTATGGTAATTTATGTTAAAATAAGGGTCTGTATTGCTTAAAAGTATTACATACACACTAATTATGCTGTAAGGATGACCAATACCGCTACCCTTTAAGGTGTTGCTCACCTGTTGTGAACCTCACTTCTCTGGACACGAGACGCAGCTCCACGATGGAGAACTGAGGCAGCTCCAGTTTGTCTACTCCGGTCACAGCATTGTCCCCTCCTTGCCAAAAGAACACAATGTCATCTGTGGTGTATCCATCTACAGGAAATATGAGGAACGAGATATTAGTTCAGTGTTATGGAATTTAGCTCAGTGTTATGGATTTTAGCCATTTAGTCTTAATGACTTTTCTTCATTTTACACTGATCCATGGCAACCCGTGAAGGTGCATGATTTTATTACTCACCTGTATGGCTGCATTATTATGTTAGGACATGGTATTTTGCCAAACCAAACCAGTGCTACCATCATTTCTGCCGGACATTACAACTTAAGAAACACTCCCAAACCTTGCAGAAGACCCACAGGCCCATTAATACTTTATTGACTAGGCTTTCGCAAGCCGTTCCCTACGGTCCTATTGGCTAATAAAACACTGATTTGGCGATTTGTTATTAAGTTAAGTTCGCCCCATTGGTGATTCCTAAAAAGCCCTCATTCTAAGCATTTTATTTATTATTTTTAATACAGAACAATACCCAAAATCTATGCTCATAAGATTTGTTATCGCCAAAGGTGTATGTGTACACGTGTGCTGACGTCATCATCACTTGTGTAAGGTGAAGGCATGAAACGGACTTCCTGATTGATCACTTTCATTTGATCTCCCGTGTCCACTGCACAGTTCATTAGCGAAAATAATAAACAGCACTGGCAAAATATAAAGTGTTTGCCTTAAGTATTAGCTATTTGAAACCAAATAATGATAACTGCTTTAATAATGTACCATCATGTACAAGTATGTTGGTCAAAAAACGATCTTTAAATTTGTGAAAAATGTGGCTAAGAGGTCTTTCCGAGAAGATTTTCAGAACTGTTAGCTGCACTAAAGCTAAAGCCCCGTCACACACAGACGATTTAGCCACTGTATGCTGATGTATGGGATGTATGAGAAATTTGGAGAATACGCTGGCATACATCGAATACGTCATGGGTAAGTTTTGTGATAACAAAGGTCACAAAGCTTTTGTGAGCTTTTTAGAGTGCTTAGAACTTCGAAACGTGTGCTTATAGACATGCCGTTATTATGAAACACTAATAGGAAACCATCTCTGGACTTTCAAATGAGACAGTTACCTTTGACCTTTACTGAATGTAGATAAAAAAAAAAAAAACTATCAAGTCATGGAATCAGAATAAGGAGTACAAGGCTGGGAGGACTTGAACTGTTTCTTCACTAGTGTCCAGGCTTCTTTCTGGGTCCTCCAGTTTCATCCCACTGTCCATAAAAATTTGAGCTAAGGTTGCTTTCCATGTAGAATGTTATATGTGCACCATCGCCTGAAGAAACCAGTTCCAGCATGAGGAAAGCATTCAAAAGTAGCCCTAGTGCAAAACTGAGCCAGAGACCCCGGAGCTGTTAGCTACCTATGGTGCCGCCATTATACTCAATGTTTTATTTATTTATTTATTTACCAATTTGTGTTTTGAAAAGCCAGCAAAACCATTTATGCATGTAATAGACTACATCTACAGGTCTGTTAGTACAGCGCACCCTCAGAGAAAGCACATTCAGTCTGACTTCAGTACACCAGTGCTGTCACTTTGCCCCTGAGTAAAAAGCATTTCCAGGCATTTATCACCGCTGGCTATGTAGGCAACACACAGTTATGTTGTGACTAGTGTAAATGAACGTAATGATCATACTCGCTGACACCGGGTCTCTCCGGACTGTGGCGTGCCATCAAATAGACGAGGTGGACAAGTCGCAACTTGCCATCTGCCATCTTCTTCTTTTTTTTTTTTAAAGAAGGAAATCAAAGCGCTCCTCGTTTGGGGATTTTGGAAGCCATTTTAATTTGGATTCATTTAAACATGTACATTCCCACTGATTCTGGAAATGACCCAGTTTCCAGTGCAATGATTCCAGTGTGAATCAAAAATTAACACCCATACATGTTGTATACATGCCCTTGGTGTATTTTGTTGGAGTACGAAAGAGTGCGACATTGTTTTTGGTCGGTTTCGGCGGAAAATACTGCCATTATGCTCAAAATGCAGTCTCTTCGAAAACCTTTCAATATCTAATAATATTATCTAGTAATTTGAATTTTTACACCGGTCCAAAATTTTTCACCAAGACCGTGAATACGGATCATTTCGACTGACTATTTCCGAAAATATGCAAATTCCAGTTCAAATTTATTCAATTCCCTTCAAAATAAAATTTGCAAAATGATTGTGGTGTGTAACTGCCATGGCATTCTTTCAACAAACTTATCTAACGTCACAGTTGGGTTAATTTTTCATCGATATTTCGAATTAACAGGAAAGTTGAACCGATCCATAAAGTCTCAGGACTCTGATGTGCCAATACAAGAGTGGAAATGATTCCTCATGCTCACTGAACCACTCTTTCACTACATGAGATATCATTTATATCTATTAGGGAAGAAAAAGTCCACTGGTGTGATATCCTGGTCATTCAGTACATTCAGGTTATCAGTTGACTTTATTTTATTGCCACATTAATGTTGCTGAGCCTCGACCGGACCAACTGAAGCAACAATGCCATGGAGATTATTTGCTGTAATCGAGGCTAAATGTGGTTTAAGAGAAAATAAGAGTGTGAGACATTTTTTAAGCATGGTTAAACATTTAAGCATGGTGGTGTAGTGGTTAGCACGTCTGCCTCACGATGAGAAGGTCCTCGGTTCGAGTCCCAGGCTCGGCGTGGGTGTTTTTGTGTGCAGTTTGCATGTTCTCCCCGTGCTTGAGTGGGTTTCCTCTGACAGTAGAAAGACATCCACATTAGGCTAATTTGCTGTTTCAAATTACCCCTAGGTGTGTGTGTGTGTGTGTGTGTGTGTATTGGCCCTGTGATGGACTGATGAGCTGTTCAGGGGTACCCCGCCTTCGCCCCACAGTTGGCCCACCCTGACAGATAAGTGTTATGAATAATGGATGGATCCATTTTCCAGCATGGAGAAAGAGATGAAGTTGGAGAGAAACTTTCTATCCGAAAATGAATATAAACACAATCTGTACAAAGTGTTCATCTGTTTGAATTAATCATAATAAAGTCTTTTTTCATTTCGTTTATGCTTCCAATGAAACACATTCACAGAAATATACACAGTGCCAGCAAACTCCCATGCGGCTAATGATGCTATCCAGATAACACCGTTACTGATGGTCACCTGAAAACCCCATGAGAGCTCATTTAAACAGGATAGAGATATTCACTCGTGTTTAATGCTTCTGTAAAGCAGTTGAACGAATAAGGGGGAGACAAAGTTTAATTCCAGGCTAGAATTCTCAGAGGCGTGGCTTCCTGGGTACATGGGGAAGAATAGAAGGCCGTTGTAATTCACCTTCTTCACCACCAGAGCTCCCATCTTCACTAATCTTGACTAATGCACCGAAATTACCCTTGGGAACACGATATGGGCTTTAAGAGAAACAAAAAAAATTCCCTCCAACTTAACTTTCTCTGGAATCTCACTTTTTAATGACTGATTATTGCATGCCAGACTGTTGTACATGCTGTACTGCTGTTGAGGATAAATGCTGTCACAGCTATTTCTTTTGGTTTCGCACAGAAATCTGTAACAGTATAAGATATCTTATTTTTATAAGATCACTTGCATTCATTTTCTGAACCGCTTTATCATTTACTCCTGTCATGAGGAGGTGAAGCTCCTCCCAGCCGACTCTGGGTGACAGTGGGGTACATCCTGAAGAGCTCACCAGACCACCGCAGTGCAACACACACCACTATTCACACTCACACTTACACCTGGGGGCAATCCAGAATATCCAATCAGTCTATCATGCATTTCTTTTGGACTTTAGAAGGAAACCAGAGTATGCAGAGGGAACCAATGCAAGCATACCGAGTACATGCAAACCCCGCACACAAACACCCTCACCAAGCCAGGGACTCAAACCCAGGACCTTCCTTCTGTGAGGCAATGTGCAGTATTATTTAAATTTTATAAAATGTACGCCCATTTGGTGAAGGAAATGATGACGTACAGTACAGTAAGGGCAGTGGTGGCTTAATCAGTTAAGGCGATGGGTTACTGATCCGAAGGTCAGCGGTTCAATCCCCACTATCACCATTGTTGGGCCCTTGAGCAAGGCCCTTAACCCAGTTGTATAAAAATGATAATTGTAAGTCACTCTGGATAAGAGCATCTGCCAAATGATGCAAAATGTAAATGTAATCAAGGTGGCAGTCATATCCCTGTAGGGATTTATATTACCATCTGTGTGCATCTATTTTAGTGGCAAACATAAATTAAGGGTGTACAGACCGTTGTTCTCAGATAGTTCTACAAGCTGTGTCCCATTGAAACACGTTGGGTCTGCATCATTGTACTGCTCTACACATTGCCAGCTATCACGTGGGTACTCAATTTCTATGGTTGCATTGAAATCTCTGCAGGCAACTATCTTATAAGAAGGGTGGGACTTCTTGGTGTCTTTAAACACTCCTGAAAAGCTGCTGTAAAAGGCTTCTTTTGTCAAGTTTGCGTATTCCTCGGTAGGTGAATAACAGTAAAACGCACAGCTTGGTTCCTCAAACAACAACTCTGGCCACAGATATTCTAGCCTCTGGGCAATGACTGACATCTACAACTTTCACATGTGGAGCAAATACTGTTGCAATGCCTGATAGCACCATCCTTTTCATGCAATTGTACAGAACTTTCCATCCATTGAGTATGGGGTCATCAAACTCAATTTCTCCCTGACCGATGATGCGAGTTTCTTGCATCTTCTCCCCCTGAACTGCCAACATTTTGTGGTGACCCTTTAAAAATAATCGACTGGAGAATTTCCTTAATGGCCCTCATTGATCAGAAGCCCCTCCCAGCTTGTGAGAAGATGCTCTATCTTAAACACTTTCTTGCAGTTGAAGCATGCAAGGCTGTGGAGGGATTATTTTATAGGAATTCTGAAGATGCCTAATACAGTGCTTTGGCACTGTTGAAGGAGAGATATGGGAATCCATTTATTGTTCAAAAGGCCTTTGGAGACCAACTCTGAAATGGCCAAAGATCAGTGGAACTGACCATTTGGCCCTCAGAGAATTTGCAGATTTCTTAAAAGGCTGTGCTGAGGCTATGCTCCATGTGAAATGGTTAGACATTATAAACAACTGTGAGGAAAATCATAAATTACCTGACTGGATCGTGCGTCCATGGAGCAGAATTGACGTTGATGAGCTGGATGCATCTGGCAACTACCCAAGCTTTTCACAATTTATGGATTTTATACAAGAGGAAGTTTGTAGAGCATGCAATCCCTTTGCCATGCCATTTCTGTTGAATCCCAAAGCCATGGACAATAAGTTACCCAAAAAAGCTAACACTTTAATACAAGTACCCAAATTAATACTTTCTCTGCAGGAATGCATAGAACAACTCACTTTAACCAAAACCACCATGCCCAGTCTGTGAGGATGAAAACCATGGTGTGGCTAAATGCTCTACCTTTGCAGGAAAAACACATTGAGGGGAAAGGGATATTTTATTTATTCAAGAGAACCAACTTTGCTTTGGCTGCCTATGGAAAGGACATGTCATAAAGGACTGCAAAAGGTGACACACATGCAATACATGTGGATGGCGTCATCCAACCTGCCTGCATGAAGAAAGAGAGAACTCGTCTGTGGTAGCATTGGAGCAAATTATTCTACTTATTCTAATTATTCATATTCTACTCCAACTGAAGACAGTGCAAGTCAGGAAGTCCACTATGTATTGTCATATGCTGTGACTCAAAGTTCTTCTTCCACGTGTAGTCTAATATTGTACCACTGTTTTTGGCATCAACAGAAGAACCACTCAGCGAGGTACTTACTTATGCCTTACATGACACACAGAGTAATTCAACCTTCATTTTGGATGATCTGCTCAATGAGCTAAATGTAAATGTGCAATCTGTGCAACTGAAAAAGAGCACAATGACCGCAGTTAACACTTAAGTTATTGTAGCTAGCAAGATTGCACTCGGCCTGCAAGTTAGAGGAACCCACTCTGAAACCCACATTCAGCTACATAAGGCCAACTCTAGGGATTTCATTCTAGTGGACAGATCTTATGTTCCACCTGACAAGACAGCTCTGCAGTGGCCACATCTGAGACACCTAGCTGACAAACTATCCCCACTGTAGGATACTCTACCCAAGCTACGTTTTTTGTGCAAAAGGTTAATTTTTGTCACCTCTAATGACCTCCAGAGGTGTTCATTAGAGGTGGCAAAAATTAACCTTTTGCACAAAAAAAATCTAGCTTGGGTGGAGTATAACGGGATCATTCAATCCCCATCTTGACAAAGTTGCAGTGAAGGAAGTGCCAGCACCATCAGCCACTGATGTCCTTAAGGTCCTTGAGCCAGACTTCAATGAGAAGAGTTATGAAGACAAATAAGTGTCACAAGATGTTCATTTTATACAACTCCTTAGTGATAACACAAAGCAGAGAGAAGATAGAAATTACGATCTTCCCCTCCCTTTCAAGAGTAGCACTGTTCCTTCACTCCCAAATAACAAAAAAACTCGATATTGTTCATTTGCAACATCTAAGGAGGAAAGTGAAGGATAACAAATAGTATTATGACCATTATAAGACATTTACGGAGGAAATCATCAAAACAGGTGATGCAGAACTTGCCCACCCAACATCTGAAGGAGAGACTGTGTGATATACACCCCACCACAGTGTGTACTACCCACAACAACCAGACAAGCTAAGGGTGGTTTTTGATTGCTCAGAAAAGTTCTGTGGAGTCTTTCTAAATGACCCCCTGCTGACTGGCCCCAAGTTAACCCTGATGGGTGTTCTTTGTCGTTTCCGGAAGAAAAGTCTGGCTGTGATATTGAAAGGATTTTTCAAAGCACCAATTCTTTGTCTCTCCTAAAGTACGAAAGTTTCTTTGGTGGGATAGTGCAGATTTGGAAACAGAACCACAAGAATATTAGATGAGTACTTGGCACAACAATACAAGTCTGATCATCCCTTAGCATCAGCCTTTGTTGAGAAGAACTTTTATGTAGATGCCAGTCTAGTCCATTCAATCAAAGAAGCTAAGGACTTGATTTTTGAAGCACAAAAATTGTGCAAAAGGGGAGGTCTACGTCTGCACAAGGTCAACTCAAACAAGCAAGAAGTCCTCTACTGTATTGGTCCCACAGAGAGGAAGACAACTGCTAAATCCCTCGATCTCAGCCTAGATGTGACATCTGTTCGGTGACACTTCCAGTTTCAATGTCAACTTCAAGAACCAGCCCTCCACTCGCCATGGTATTCTCTCAGTCATTGCTTCTCTCCATGATCCGCTTGCATTCTTCTCTCCATTCACCTTGCGTGGAAAGCGCATTTTACAGGAACTGTGTCGTTTGGGTATTGGATGGGATGAGCCCCTTCCTGAGGACTTACATCCACGGTGGGAGGAGTGGAAGAGTGGTCTCCGAAAATGAAGAGAAGTCACAATTCCAAGACTATCACCCACATGACTTCAGCAACATTTTAAGGACAGAACTATATCACTTTTCGGATTCCAGTAATGTTGTGATGGCCAAGGCGAAAGTAGCATCAACGAGAATCATGAAAATTCCAAGAAGATTAGAACTTTCTGCTGCTGTGGTCACCGCCAGAACAAGTGTCATGTTGGAAAATGAAATGGAAACAAAAATTGATGAGTTCTTTGGGGCAGACTCTTCATTCATGCTGGCATACATCAATAATGATGAAAGAAGGTTTCATGTTTTTGTTGCAAATTGCCTCAAAGTGATAAAGGAAAAAAAGGATCCCAGTCAGTGGCATTATGTTATTACATCAGAAAATCCACCCCTCATTGAATCGCCACCTTATCATGGTGAAGGGGTTTGCGTGTCCTAATGATCCTGGGAGCTATGTTGTCGAAAGCATTATGCCCCTGGTAGGGTCACCCAAGGCA
>JAQMYF010000026.1:2793300-2805342 GCA_030014195.1 Neosilurus mollespiculum
GAGTGTAGAAAGCGGTATCGGAGTGTGTGGTGGATCTGTAATAGAGAGTGTAGAAAGCGGTATCGGAGTGTGTGGTGCTGTTGAAACGATGCTCAGCGTGATGTTTCGTGTTTTATCAGCTGTATAACGTTCTCCATTCAGTATTATGTTCATTTTAATGACTAACACTTCATCTGGATATTTATATCTATCTTTTTTATTATTATTATTTTAAATTTTTTTCTCGTGTGTTCTTGCAGCATTAGTGAAAACATATTTAAGAACGTGTAGCTATGTTTAGTCCTTACGGACCTCGACGATGACGGTGACAAGTGCAAATACCATCCTTGCTGTTTGTGGATTTAAATTAGGTAATAGAGCACAGGCGCAGCGTAGTAACGTAGCCATTACAGTAGCTTCTGTGCATTTATCTGTGCGTGTACTATAATTAACATTTCCAATGCATTTGTTTTTAGCTCTGAAACATTTCTCAATGTGTCTGCTCACAGAAACCAAGGAACAAACATCATTAGAAAAAGACCTGATATATATGTACTGTATATATATAGGACGGCACGATGGCAATCACATCCACCTCACAGAAAGAAGGACATGGGTTTATATCCCAGACTCGGCAAGGGTGCCTCTGTGTGGAGTCTGCATGTTCTCCCCGTGCTTGCGTGGGTTTCTTCAAGGTACTCTGGTTTCCTTCCACAGTCCAAAGATATCCACATTAGGCTACCACTGTTTGTTCCAAATTGCCCGCTTTCACCCAATATCGGCTGACATAGGCTCCAGCTTTCTTTTACTCTAGTAGGATGAATCAGTTTGTGAATTAATGAATATATAAATATATATGGTGGTACTGTGGCGTAGTGGTGAGCATGTCCACCTCACAGCAAGAAGGTCCTGGGTTCAAGTCCGGGCTTGGGCGTTTCTGTGTGGAGTTCTCCCCATGCTTGAGTGGGTTTCCTCCAGGTACTCTGGGTTTCCTCCCACAGTCCAAACACATACTCATTAGGCTATCTGTCTGTTCCAAATTGCCCCTAGGCGTGAGTGTGCGTGTGAAAGGTTGTGTGTGTTGCCCTGCCATGGTCTGGCGAATTGTTCCGGGTGTACCACGCCTTTTCCCAGAGTCGGCTGAGATAGGCTCCAGCCTCCTCGTGCCCCCAGTAGTAGGATTATGCGGTTCAGCAAATGAGTGAATGAGTGAGTGAGTGTATATATAAATAAATCTGGCAACCTGTTTTCTCCTCCTTTCTGTGTTCAGATGTTTTTCGAAATCCTGCTATGAATTTCCAGGAAATACAAACAATGGAGCAGATCCACCATGAATGCAGCCTATAAATATTCCACGCCTGATACAGCGGTCAGCCTTCTCAGAAAATCACTGCGTCGTGTACTTGGAAATTTCACCAATGGTGAAGTAATTTAAAATTCACATTTATAAGCAGTGCCCAGAATATCTCATACAATCTCCTTACAGATTCCAACATGGCATTATGTATTAATAGACACTTCTATTTACATGTAATAAATAATACCCCATCTACATGATGCATCTGGGATGCTGGTCATGTCGCGAGGGCACACAGTGTGTTGGCTCCCATCCCTCCCCTAAAGCACATTTGTATTCTCATCTATTCTTTTAGACTTTGGTGAGAAAGAACGTGGCATCATTCGTCCTCCTTCGTGAAGGCATGGAAATAGTTTGTCATCTTTGATTATTGATATCTCGATTGAGTGTGATGCTTACAGCGTCCTGAGTCGGCTGGAGGCGGCTCTGGGTTAATGCAGGGCTGAATGCACTCTAAACGGCCTGCTCTGGAATTTTTTCCCCTTCTTTTTCGTCTGTGGAGGAACAACACCGGTAACGTCCAGGTAATGTCTGAGTTCCAGTCGTGGATTTCAGAAATATTAATCCGGGAAAAAACCCAAACTGACTTATTGTGTGATTCCTTTAACTACATTCTGTCTGAAGTAATAATCTGAAGAATGATATAAATAAAATATAAATATATTATACTGATATATACCAACTTATACTGACTTATAGCAATGCAATACTCAGATTTATTCTAAGTGCTGATGATATTTTATTTTAATCATGTGATGTCTCTGGTTTATGACTTTAAGACTCAAAAGAACCAGCATACGGTGGCTCTCTCTCTCTCTCTCTCTCTCTCTCTCTCCTTCTCCACCTAATGACATGATCACCTTCTCTTCAACAAGACCTGGCTATGGTGTAAATGGTCTGCTCACAGATCCCAAATAACACAACCCAAAATGGAAATTTTTCCACAGACATGGCAACCTGTCACTCGTAACTGTGAAATGTTCTGTGGTGCCGGAAACCCACCTTCAGCTTGCGCTCGTGACCAAAAGTTTCTGAAGCCTATAAAAAGTTCTACCGTCTGTCTGTTTAATTATTTTCCACTGATTTACAGTGAAACAAGCAGTGCACACTGGGATATCTGGTATTTCACTTTGGGTGAGAAGAGCAAATATTCTCTAAAAATTAGTGAAATGTTTCTGTGCACTTTATTTGCGGCGAACACGAAAAAGAAAAGACACAAACTCGTTTATATGCCTCCATCGACTGTAAAGAAAATAGACACCAGCCTTCCATTCACTTCCATTAAATAGAAATGAAACCTCTGCCATGTTGTCAGATTCACAGCTAACGTCGGCGCGTTAGAAACTTTCTCAAGGCTGCATTCTCTTTCTTATATACTGGTGTGAGGCGGAGTCACTGGCTTGGTAGACACACCCCTTTTCCAGTAGAAATGGATCCGAGGAATATGTTCACCTTCTCGAATTTTCTTTATTACATCTATCTAGAGATAGATTACATAGTTCTAGCTGAAGATGTTTCATTAACACTGATTCGGGTAATAAGGACATTTATCACTTTGACGTGAAGTGGAACTCCGCTGACAGATTAATCGTGGTTCCAGGAACCACAGCTGGTCTAAACCGCAGCAAAGTGACTTAACAACTTATTATTTGGGACACCTTCTTATAAAATCCAGCTTAATATTATCGATAGTGCATGTGTTCACGGATGAGCAAACAGCTGGCTGGATGTCGTTAATGCTAAAATAATATTGCTATTATTGGTGATTATATGCGCTAGCATGATTAAGTTAGCATGATTAAGCTAGCCGTTTTCCTACGATACCTCTGAGTGTTTGGAATGTGTTTGGTTTTTAAATGATTAACAGTTTATATTAGTGTGTCAACAAAAGAAAAAAGGAAAAGTCAGTAAATGTAATGAACAGATAAAACGTGATTTGGAGTTACAGATGGTTACTGTTGGAGTTACAGATGGTTACTGTTGGAGTTACAGATGGTTACTGTTGGAGTTACAGATGGTTAATCAGGTTTAGCCGGGTCTTCTTAGATTATAGTAGAAGAACTTTTTTCACACTAATTTCTGGGGGGAGGAAAATGTGCAGATCAGAATATGAAAACCTAAGAGCTCAAATTAGACCCTATAGATGGAAACTGTCTATTTTGTCACTGAAACACATTGCAGTGGTGTCTGGCATTTTTATTAATTTAAATTTTTTTTGGAAATGATCTGTTGTCCATTTATTTAAACAGTCAATGTATTCCAGTAAAAACCTTGAGAAAAACAATGAAGCACTGAAAATCCTGTTTTAGTGCACATTTAGTTAGTGGTAACAATGAGAGCTAGCTGAGGGAATTTGTGCCTTGGAGGTTCAGACTTTTGGTGCAGGAGATCATGAGTTCAAATCACCAAAAACTTACATGGTTGGATCCTCGATCAAAGCCCTTAACCTTTCATTCGCTCAGTTGTTTCCTGTTCCGAATGTAATTCGCTTCGGATAAAACATCAGCTAAATAAACTAATGCTGTGAAAAGTATCATCACAGAAGCCCATCACGGTATTTCTGAATCCATGAAGCATTTTAGTATTTAACCAACTTTATAGTTAAAGGTACCTATTTGTTTTCCAGGTTAATAAATTATACATGAAATACAGTGTTTTCTCTTAGAAATAAAATCCTATTGACTGTGATTTCATTCTGAAACTATTTGGTTACTCCTGTCCTTGATCCTTGTGTCAGTGATCCTTGCACCGGGTATGTGGATCTGGAGAATGTAAACATAGCACACATGCCATCTGGTGGCAAGAGCACAAAATCATTAATAAAGATGGCGATGGAAAAGATGTAAAGATGGATAAAGATGGAAAAGGAAAAATTTAAATTAAATGTGAATCATAAACACTTATTACATATTATTTGTTGATATAAAAAAAGAATACGTGTTTTTTTAAACAGAAACTCGTTGCATTGACTAACACACAGAACCAAAACAAGGTAGATAAGATATACTAAGCCTGTGAACCTGAGTGGTTTCACCAGGAAACGTTTGTACTCATCCAAAATGAACTGAAAATGAAAGATAAAATACATTTTGGCTCATGTTAAAAAGATTTTAAGAAAATAATAAATAAATGAAAGAAGGTTCTTAGCGGTCACACCCCACCGGATGGCGTTAACGGACGTCTGAAGGATAGAAACTCTGTGAAAGAAACGGATCCGGTGGTAAAAGTCGTCTCCGTTGCTGTTCTAGACTTTCACGATACCCTTATCTTACTTAAGATGTACTTTGCGATCCCTTTCGGACCCGGTGAAGACCCAGTACATGTACGGTAGTTATACTGTTCTATTCCTGAAGTCGTAAGTTTTGTCCTGACACAAGTTCTGAACAAAATACACACCCAGCGCACAACCAGCGGACGCCACTGCCCGGTGGAGTCTGTTCCACGTTTTCTGCATGGACTGACTTTGCCTTTTGACTTCCTTTTGAAAAGGAACGCATTCGCAGACAAGCAACACATGCAAACACCGACGAATGGATGGAAAATTTTGCTCTCTGTCGGATGTGTGTTGGATAAGTGTTGGATAGGTGTGACCGCTTCCTACAAAATATAATGCTAATGTAATCCTCAGGAACGATGCCAGTGCCGTTATTTACCTCAATCCGTACAGCACTGTACCATCAGGGTGGAGCCGGATCATGCGGTTCTTGACTGTGACGCCGTGCAGGAAGGACTTCTTGTCGTTCAGGAAATAGGTGTCAGGTAACCATAACTGATCAGCCACGCGGTTGTCGAGGGTCAGATTGAGTGCCATCTCCGCGTACGCCAGCCGTTTGTCCCGCCAGCTCTGCTGGAAATACATTGTGATGGTGTAGTCCTGGGGAAAGAGGGCAGAAAGAAGAACAATCTCATTTTAAAACACTTCATATCAGGGGACCAGAATACAAACGAGTACAGAAGAGTCTCTCGTTAAAAAAAAATCTGTTCATTAGAGGTTTATACAGTAATGCAGAAAAGAATCATCTGGACAAAACAAACATCATAAGCAGCTGATTTTCCATCCACAAATCCATCCATTTGCCAAACCTCTTAATCCTACTAGGGTCACGGGAAGGCTGGAGCCTATCTCAGCCACCTCAGAACAGTTCGCCAAACACACAACCATTCACACTGACACCTAGGGGCAATTTGGAACAGCCAATTAGCATGTTAATTAACTGTGCATGTTTTTGAATGTAGGAGGAAAACCAGAGTGCCCGGAGGAAACCCACGCAAGCACGGGGAGAACATGCAAACTCCACACAGAAACGCCCTCGCCGAGCCCGGGACTGAAACCCGGGATCTTCTTGCTGTGAGGTGGACGTGTTAACCACCACGCCGCTGTGCCACCACATTTCATTTCATATCAATTACAACAAGCTAGTTTTATAGAAATGTTTTATACGACACTCAGGATGACAAATAAGGAAGTAAGTTTAAATCACAAACGTGTTTCTAATTTGGATTTAATAAAAAGAGCAATGTTTAATTTTCAGTCCCATGGAAGTCTTGATCAAGTCTTCGCTTCGGTACATTTCTGAATTCAACTGAATATCACCAAAACACAAACACGGAATGACTTTTAATTTCTCTGCTCCAAGATTGGCTGGTGTATTTGTTCCATCTGAATGGAAATGTAATTTTAATCCGTTTAATAAAGTTTACAAGACTCGGCTGGGGAGGGCGCCGATGTCCCACTGAGACTTCGGCTAATAAGTTAAATGATCAATTAAACAAGAAGTGGAGGATCTCATTATTTCATATCAACACTAATTAAGGCAATACTTGGAATAAATCTGAAGGAAAATGAGGATGGGAATGTAACGTACGCGTACCCGCGTGGAGCCTACTCGGCGTCCGGGAAATGATCGCGCTTCTGTTTTTTTCCTTTCCTTCTGTTTTCCTGGTGATTTTTAAGATTTGAGAATACGCTGCTGTTAAATCGACGTCTGGTCTCTGAAAGGCAGTTTAAATGTAGAGATGCAATGAAACCAGAATGCTTCACTTTTTAACACGTGATTGAAACACGGTGTAACTTAATTGCATCCAAAATCTACTTATGTGGTATGCGTGGTGGCCCAGCGAGTAGCGTCGGTGCCTCAGAGTCCAGGATTCAGTCCAGATCTATTATTACTGTCTGTGCAGAATTTTACAAGTTTTCTCGGTATCTGTATGGGTTTCATCCAGCTTTGTTCCACTTCCTAAATACAAGCTGGTAGCTTCCGTTAATTGCCTCCATTTGTAAGTGTGTGTGTGTGTGTGATGCCCATCCCTGCTTTGTGCCCAGTGTTCCATTGTGACCCTGATCAGAATAAAGCAGATGAATAAATGAATGGACTCGTGTACTAATTAGCTGTGTTTTATCCAAGAGTTAAGGGACATCATCCATGCCGATGAACTAACAGCGTAACACATCGCTAAATAGACATGGACTCTGACTCGAAACCTGAATTATCATATTTAATAAACCAGAATGAGCATGAGGAAAATCTGAGGCTTGGCTAAAGACATGAGGCAAGGCTCAGTCATGAAATAAGTCAGGGATTTTATTAATTAATTAATTTATTTCCTCCAGTGCTGAAGTTGATTCAGTCTTTAAAGACTTACAACACCAGCCTATCAACCACCAGGATATCTATCAATACAGATATCTTTCGGGAGCTCCGCCTTTATTCAGGTCCCTGAGGAAACACACACAAGCACAGGGAGAACATTCAAACCCCACACAGGAACCCCCTTTCCAAGCCAGGCACTTGAACCCAGGACCTTCTGGTTGCGAGGTGAGCATGCCAACCACTATGCCACCATGCCGCCTCAAATTGTTTTCTTTTTAAATAATCCATTTGTTTATTTATTAGTTTAAAATATGGTATGATTTATGCAGAAGTTGTTTGTCCTTTTTTGAAACAAATAAATATATATTAATACATTTATACTTATTAAATCGATTAACTTAGATCGCTGCGAAAGCTACACTTGTATAATAAAGTATTTTAAAAACATATATTTTTGTACTGATTTCTAAAATCAGACACAGGAGCTGAGCCTGATCTTCAACTAAAACGGTCCCAAGAGCCAGAGTCAGTGGCCAAGGATCGGTCCAACAGAACCCATGCCTTCAGCTGCCACCCAACTCACAACGCACCCGACCCCTATAACCCCTCCCACAGGTGGTGGGTTCATGGGAGGGTGGACCCGTGTCTCCTTTTCGGGCTGGGCCCAGCCAGGACCACCAGGCACTTGCCTTGAATCCCCTCCCCCAGGCCTGGCTCCAGGGGGGACCCCGGTAACATGCGTCTGGGCAAGGGAAACTGAGTATATGTAGTGTTTCTATCCATAGGGTTCTTCTGAGCCGTGTTTAATCTGGACCCTCACTTAGAACCTGTTTGCCTTGGGTGACCCTACCAGGGGCATAACGCCCCCAACACCATAGCTCCCAGGTTCATTAGGACACACAAACCCCTCCACCATGGTAAGGTGGCGATTCAAGGAGAAGACCTTCATCAAGCCGGGACCTCCAGCTCTAACTGGAGCGATTCGCTGCTGAGTGCGAAGCGGCCGGGATGAGAATCAGCACCTCCAAGTCCGAGCCCATGATTCTCAGTTCGGAAAAGGGTGGGATGCAGCCTTGGACCTGGGTCTGGAATGAGGTCCTGCCCCAAGTGAAGGAGTTAAAGTATCTCGGGGTCTTGTTCATGAGTGAAGGAAGGATGTAGCGGGAGATCAACAGGTGGATCGGTGCAGCCTCTGCTGTAAAGCTTGTACCGGTCTGCTGTGGCGAAGAGGAGGCTGAGCCAGGAGGCAAAGCTCTCAATTTACCAGTCAGTCTACGTTCCAACCTTCACCTATGGTCACGAGCTTTGGGTAGTGACCGAAAGAACAGTATCGCGAATACAGGCGACTGAAATTAGCTTCCTTCGCAGGGTGGCGGGACTCTCCCTCAGAGATAGGGTGAGAAGCTCAGCCATCCGGGAGGAGCTCAGAGTAGAACCGCTGCTCCTCCGTGTTGAGGTGGTTTGGGTATCTGATTAGAATGCCTCCTGAACGTCTATCTGGTGTGGTGTTTCAGGCATGTCCTACTAGGGAAGAGACCCCGGGGTCGACCCAGAACACGCTGGAGGGACTACGTCTCTCGGCTGGTCTGGGAACACCTCGGTGTCCCAACGGAAGAGCTGGAGGAGGTGGCTGGGGAGAGGGACGTCTGGACCTCACTGCTTAGGCTGCTGCCCCGCGACCCGACCCCGGATCAAGCGGAAGAAGATGATGATGATGATAAATCCACAGTCTTTGTCTATCACTTATTTTCAGGGAAAAATTTAAAAAAAAGAAAAATGATGTTCCTCAATTGCTCGTAAATGCCCTTAGATAACTTTTAATGCATTGATGCATTATGCTGCAAAATTATTTATTTATTAAATGTACCATTTGGAATAGTATGCAATAAATCTACTCCAAAATAGGAACACACTGCTCATCAGGCTAACGCTTTAAAAGGAGATAAATTTGTTGACTCTAAAGCAGGGGTCATGATTTGGTTTACGTCTCTTCCATTAACTGTGGGGTTTTTTTTTTGTTACATTATGAGTGTAGCCCATTAAATAGAGTCGAAAGTATAGTTTGCAAAAAAAATAAAAAATCCGGTCTAACTGTCTACTGTAAACACAAATGAAACAAAATGTACAGTACATCATGTTTCTTAAGTGGACAGGACGGCAGATCGGAGCAGCCGCTCAGCTGGATCTAACATGACTTACAGTATATTCCTGGTGTACGGGGGATTCCCCTCTTCTCGTCTTTAAAAACAACAACAACACAAGCACTCAGAGAGCGCAAACCTTCACCAAGCCCTGCAATCCCCATATGAAATCATCCTTTCTCACAATATTTAAAAAATCCTTTAAAAAATTCCCGGATCCAGAATTTGTGCCGAATCATCTCCAAAATCTTATGGAGTCTTCCCTGTCTGAGGCCCCGCCCCTGGTAGGAATCTCATGAAAATCTGCACATAATATTTTGCGTAATCTTACTAACAAACAAACACACACAAACCATTCATTCATTCATTCATTCATTCATTTTCTTAACCGCTTAATCATAATTAGGGTCACGGGGAGGCTGGCGCCCATCTCAGCCGTCTCTGGGCGAGGGGAGTACACCCTGGAAAGTTTGCCAGGCCATCACAGACACACAAACCAACTGAGAGTAAACATAACCACCTTGGAAATAACAACAACATTTATTTGTGGCATGAAATCATGAATAAATAAATATTAACACTCAGGATATACTTCGTGCTACTTTAAGGACATTCTTGCAGCAACACTTTACAGCCAAAACTTTTATAATCATGGAGATTATTTGATTTTGAAATTTCAAGGTCAAAGTTGAAGGTCAGAGAAAGGTCATAGTTTTGGAGATAACTTTAAAACAAGTGCTGATGGACCTGCTGTTACTATGGAACACTAATAGAAAACCATATATGGATTTTCAAATGAGACAAATACCTTTGACCTTGAGTGGCCTTAAAAGGTCAAACCATCACCATACTTCAAATAAGAGAGTTTTCCACCAGTCTGTTCACGCCAATGTGCTATCGAATATGTTGTAAGACGAGCACATAGGTAATTAAAACCTGTACCATACAGGGCCGAGTTACTACATTTTTTACATAAATTAAAGACCAAAGCATCCTTAAAACTATTTAAATAAATTCCGAATGGAGAGCGAAAAGAAAGCGAGTAAACATGTCACAGACGATAGAGTCCGGCGTTACTTCATGAAAAAGGAGATGAATCCAGTTCCTGATGCAATAAATGCATTAACCTTGTAGTTGCAAAGTCGAGTAATACATCAAACCCAATGAAATGTTTGATTAATCATGGGATTAATCTCCGTCAACAAAACTGCAGAGATCTCTAACACATGAAGACCGACGGAGACTAGAAAATCAGAAAAGGGAGAGCGGGAGAGGAACTTTTTTTTGTCAGGGTGCATTTATTCACGTTTACAGTCAGCAGCTGTTATTTAAGAGAGCATTAATTAGCTGCATATATGTATAAATGTTCTCGGGGGGAGTTCTGAAAGTTCATGAGCTGATGCATTTCCACATTCCACTTACGATAACCTCTTCCTCGGTCACCGGCATCAGACGATCAAGTACTGATCCTTAAGGCAAGCTGATAAATTTCTATTCCAAAAATATATTTTTATTGTTCAATTTCAAATTTTGCTGCCAATCATGAAACAAGTCTGGAATGAATGGAAGAGCCATCCGGCTAGGGTTAGCGATTAGCATAACATGAGTCGCAACTGCTTCTGTTTTTTTTTTTTTTTT
This sequence comes from Neosilurus mollespiculum, assembly GCA_030014195.1. Classification (NCBI taxonomy): domain Eukaryota; kingdom Metazoa; phylum Chordata; class Actinopteri; order Siluriformes; family Plotosidae; genus Neosilurus; species Neosilurus mollespiculum. The sequence continues at coordinate 2,804,007 of JAQMYF010000026.1, forward strand.
TTTGTGACGTACCTACTCATGGTATACTGGGTTACATCCTTATAGTAGATTAGCCAATCAGAACTCGTGTTTGTTTGCATCCATTGGTTACGAATTCAATAAACGTTGAACGAAAAGGACAGAAGTTATAATCTAATAATTAGAGCTTGTGATAAAATAATATTATTTTTGTATCATTATTTCAGTGAATTCAAGGTATAAGATTTTTTTTTAGATGAAATCCAGTCGCCATATTAAAAAAAAATCTGAAGCTTTGAAAAGGCACTTACAATGCTGTAAAAAGCAGAAAGTCTTCTCTCTCTCTCTCTCTCTCTCTCTCTCTCTTTCTCTCATTGCTCTGATCTACTGCTATCCTTTTTTCAACACTTCTCAAATATACAGGGAAGCAAAAAAAAAAGTCACAGAGCATCAGATGGAATTTTGTCAAAGTATGAACATCCAAGTATGGGGAAAAAAATCACTAGTAACTCCATTATAAATAAATTAAAAGGCACAGCCACTGTTGTGAAAAGTGAAGGCATAGTAGGAGGAAAACAACATTATACTTGAGTGGCTGCTTCCAAAAAATTAAAATAAAATCTGCTGCCAGAGACCGAGCGAAAAAAGCCTTCAGTGGCCCAAAATGGAAGGACTGTCGGGTAACACAAAGCATGAGATTGTGTCTTTTCCTTCATTTGGAATCTCTCTCTCTCTCTCTCTCTCTCTCTCTCTCTCTCTCTTTCCTGTTTTTTTTTGCCCCAATTATCATGTCCTAAAGCTACATGCAGGAACCTTTTTTTCCAGTGACATGTCTTCTCAAAGCATTCATACTTATCCCACAGAGAGCACTGTGGATAGAGTCTGTTCTCAAGGTGGAGAACCTTGGTGGGGCGTGGCTTATAATCACAGGTTGGACTTGTATGACAATGCAAAGTTATGCTGATGCTGCAAAGGCAACTTCCTGCAACACAAAATGCTTTGGTTCTGAGAAAGTCTGTTTTTATTTACATATCAATGACAATAAGGTTATCATAGGCTCTTTAATTCACATGATGGCGACTTCCACTTCAGTGTGAATAAACAACACCATGTTGTCCAATTATACAATTATTCTTACCCATAAATAGTAAACATTTTTAAATGTTCAGCGGACAAGTACAGGAAAAGTACAGTATGACTACCGTATATGTAACGGGTCTTCACCGGGTCCGAAATGGACAGCGATGTAAAACCTCCAGGATACTGCGAGAGCCTAGAGCAGCAACGGAGACGACTTTCAAATTCAAATTCAAATTCATTTGTCACGTACAAAATCATACACAGTACAATATGTAGTGAAATGCTTGTTACGACTGTC
>JAQMYF010000026.1:2816745-2836281 GCA_030014195.1 Neosilurus mollespiculum
ACAGACAGAGAGAGAGAGAGAGAGAGAGAGAGAGAGACAGAGAGAGAGAGAGAGAGAGAGAGAGAGAGAGAGAGATTGCAGGAAAAGCAAAACCTTTCCTTGTTTAAATCATGATCCTGAAATCATTATATTCATCCATTCCTTTACCCGACGTTCATAGTTCTTTCCACGGTTGACAATTCTGAATGTGGTGCTGGAAGGAGGTGAGTCAGAGCCCCCAGCCTGTTTATGATGCTTTAATGGTTCATGGGAACACCTACACTAACCACAACCTTCTAATGAAACAGACAAACAATCAGGAGCCACGTCATCTTCCACGAAAAATATTCAGAATAATCCGCATGATGATATCATTAAGTTCACGCGTGTCATCCCATCTTTTCATCTTTTCATGGTTTCGTCTTTCATAAGGATAAAATCAGGTTTAGGTATAAAAGAGTTGGTTGTAAAGTGTATTATATAGTATTATTGATGATGATTTACACACAAAACATTCATTCATTCATTCATTTTCTGAACCGCTTAATCCTAATTAGGGTCGCGTGGAACCTGGCGCCCATCTCAGCCGACTCTGGGTGAACGTGGGGTACACCCTGAACAGCTCGCCAGACCATCTCAGGGCAACACTCACACTTAAGGGCAATTTGGAACAGCCAATTATCCTGATGTGCATGTCTTAAGACTGTAGGAGGAAACCAGAGTACCCAGAAGAAACCCACACAAGCACGGGGAGAACATGCAAACTTCACACAACTCTAAATGCCCTCGCTGAGCCCCGGACTTGAACCCAGGATGTGCTAAGCACTACACCACCGTACCGCCCATAAGTATTTTAGATATGATAATTGAATGAATGTACGGGTGTTCCTAATAAAGAGGACGGTGAGAATATTACTTATATCATAGGAAAGGTTTATTTATTTATTTATTTATTTAATTAATTCAGGCAAGATTCTTTCTCATTTTCAATTCCGCTGATCAGTACAGTGTTCAGACTGCGAACGATGTAGACCGTGTTCCCCGGTTCTGTGCGCACTAAATAGACCTCCTTATATTGCTTTTCTGTGCATATCACTTTCTCTCTCTCTCTCTCTCTCTCTCACACACACACACACACACACACACTCCAACACCTCTGAGTAGACCTTCAGGAAAGGCACGTGCAACAGAATCCTTAAGTAAAAACTACCTCCTCGAGCATCACCAGCTATAAATCAGCGGGGTTTCTCTCCATGTTAGGATACGGATCATTCCCGCGTCACTCACGTGCTGATGATTTACAGGCTGTGCATACAAACATGTACAAACAAAACCTTCCTCATGAAGAAATGGGTGGCGCAGTGGTGCAGTGGTTAGCACGTCCGCCTCGCAGCAAGAAGGTCCTGGGTTCGATTCCCAGAGAAAACCCACGCAAGCTTAGAGAGAATATGCATGCAACTCCTCCGAGAAACGCCCTCACCGAGCCTGGGACTCGATCCCAGGACCTTCTTGCTGTGAGGCGGATGTATCCTGTATCTCATGTATGTAAAAACTGTACACCTCTGAAAGAAGTTATTGTGCATTCTGGGAAACGAATACGCCTACCACTGAGATAGCTTTTTTAAATAATGCACACAGACTATAGACTCCAGCACTGTGTAGATGAGTAAATGCTATTTAATATGAATTCCCGAATAAAACATTAGGGTGTATTTTTCAGTCTTTGCAGAATATGATTTATTTCTCCTCTCTCTGCCTCCTCATCGGTATCTTCGATTCCAGCTGCCGCGGCCCTCTTGGTTTGATCCGATCGTCTCTTAGGCATGTGTTTTAGGTGGTGCGTGTTAGCTGCTAGCGCCTGTGCGGAAGGTATTTGGAGAAAGCGCTGGTGTCCATGACAACCTAAAGCTCAGGTGGGAGGTGACTGCAGCAACATGATGTAATCTGGTACACATCAAAGAGGTTGATTCTGTCTCTCGTTTTCCTTCTCTTCGTTATTGCTCCTCTGTAACGCTAATTTTTTTGGATAGTTTAGAGTTGACGACTCTGCATTCACTCTACTTCTACTCTACGCCTACCGACGACTGACGCCGGTCTAGTGAAAGTCCACCAGCGTATCAGTGTCAATGTTTAGTATATAAACGCGACAGACTTCGCATCAACCTGGCGGCACGGCGGTGTAGTGTCAACTTGGCGGCACGCCTTCCTCATAGCAAGAAGGTCCTGGGTCCGAGTCCCGGGCTTGGCGTGGGTGTTTCTGTGTGGAGTTTGCAAGTGTTCGTCATGTTTGCGTGGTTTTTCTTCCAGGCACTCCGGTTTCCTCTCACAGTCCAGAGACGTGCACATTAGGCTACTTGGCAGTTCCATATCGCCCCTAGGTGTGAGAGAATGGTTGTGTGTGCTGACCCTGCGATGGACTGGTGAGCTGTTCAGGGTGTACTTTGCTTTTTGCTGAGATAGGCTCCACCCTCGCTGCGACCCTAGCAGGATTGAATGGTCTGGCGTATGAATAACCGAAGGACAGATACTACACCGCTTCAGGATGGTTTGTAGCTTGTTTACATTAGACGATCTAAATAAACTGTAACCTCATCCTCTTCTTCTCTCTGCTGACTCAAACAGTGACAGTTTTGCAAGCTAGAAAACATTAAAAATACTTCTAATGCACAGGTATACAGTAGAGAACAGTACAGTACAGTAGAGTAGGATATGGACTCCTTGCACATAAACACACAGAGATAGACGCTGTAATGTCACGGTTTAGGGGGGAAAAAAAGAAAAAACAACAGTGTCAGTCCACACAGCACCTCTATAAATATTTGTCTAGCACGCGCCACAGTTGTTAGTCTGGAAACACTCAGGAATAGCTGTTTTTAATCTTCTGAGGTAAACGAGGTAGTTTTACAGTACCATCTTGTTTCTGCTGGAACACGCCGGTCCCTGTGGTGAGATGGGAAGTGTGACTCGAAGCCTACAGAGCAAAGAGTGGCCGGTGTTCACAGTCGCTCAGACATAACAGTGAAGAGCCGAGAAATATAAAGCACACACCAGTGCTGCTGACAGCTACATTTAAAATCTGCCCTCTAGGGTGTGGAGTGAAAGAATGAAGGGTTTGAGGAGAGTACCGATGGATACTCATCAGTCTCTCTCTTTCTTGCACTCACTCTCTCTGTGCCATGTTCTGCCAACTTCATTAGACAGCAATCGCCCCACTCGCAAGGGTTTGGGAGCTCCATGAGTCACTCAGTGCTCCCACTTGCCTTCCCAAACTGATGACAGGGTACACACTTTCACCTCTTGTCTCTCACTTGCTGCATCAATCGTTCCCTCTGCATCACCCACATGAGCCTGAAGAAAACACCACGGCAAACGCCCACTCAAAACCCGACCAACTTATTTCTAGTTATTAGTGACATGCTGACTGTGTTAATCTACCGAGTGTAGACATCTTCCACAATATTCGTTTCTTTAAAAGAGAAACTATTCTAACATCACTGGGTGGCGCAGTGGTTAGCACGTCTGCTTCACCGCAAGAAGGTTCACGTCCCGGGCTCGGCAAGAAGGTTTCTGTGTGGAGTTTGCATGTTCTCCCCGTGGGTTTGTGCGGGTTTCCTTCGGGTATACCGGTTTCCTCTCACAGTCTGAAGGCATGCACTTTAGGGTTATTGGAAATTCTCACATGCCCCGAGGTGTGAGTGTTATTGTGAATGGTTGTGTGTGTGTTGGCCATGCGAAAGACTGGCAAGCTGTTCAGGGCCACCTTCTCCCAAAGTCGGCTAAGATAGACTCCAGCCTCCCTATGACCCTAGTAGGATAAGAGGAACTGAAAAATGAATGAATGATTATCATTGTATAAATAATGAGAAGGGGGGTGGGGGGGAGTGGGGGGTTTGCATGTTCTCCCTGTGCCTGCTTGGGTTTCCTCTGGGAGGCACACTCTGGGAGGCACACTCACACCGAGGGGCAATCAAGAATATGTGTGGAGACCAGAGTACCCACAGGAAACGCATGCAAGAACAGGGGAGAACATGCCCGGGACTTGAACCCAGAGCCTTCTTCCTGTGAGGCTGACAAAATGTCTGTAGAAAAAATCAGACTAAAGGTATAAATAAAAAGAATAGAAAGAGTTTGAAGTATAGAAAGAGTTTGAAGTATAGAAAGAGTTTGAAATGTATATATAAAACCACTTTTAAGTGCCATGATATTCTGAAATACACTGAGATCTGATCTCTAATCTCAAACTTAATATCTTCACTTTTCCTTTAACAAAGCTTTTAACGGTACTGACATTGTAAGAGAAGGGTGGAGAGCGTGAACAGTTACTGATACAATTTACCGGCCACTGGAGTTTTTATTAGATTTCCCTGAAGTCCACAGGGGCCACTTACAACGTGGATGGAATGGTAGGCTCCTCAAAGATAATGTAATTTGTGGCTTTTGGTTCACGGTTTTAATTCTGCTGGGATCTCGGTTGTTTCGCCTCTCAGACCAAAGAAATCGGTCGCTTTTGGTTGCATACTTCATGGATATTTACCCCGAGGGTAGACAATCAGGCTTGAGCAGCATATAACAATAGTACTGTACCTGAATATAAAATATATATATATATATATATATTGAACAGTGGTCTTAATGGGTACAAATACAGACATGAATAGGCACAGCATTGTTTATTTATTATTTATTATTTATTATTTAGTAGATCATGTGCATTGAGACTGGGACCCTGCAGGATGTGACGCTGTTAGATATAAAGCTTGTGGAACAATAAAAGGGGACCTACATGAACATGAAAGGCCACGCAATGCATTTGTGACCCATCACCAAAAAAAAGTTTTCACCTGTGCTGACTTGTTTGTTTGGTTGGTTGATTGGTTGGCACTATATATCTTAAAAAGTTATTCACAGATTCTGACACATTTTTTTTCTAGAGTAGGGCATGGCACAAGTAACAAACCATTTAATTTTGGAGGGGATCTGTGCATGGGATCATGTTGATAAACAAATCCATTAAAGTGAATAAGTGCAAATAATGTGTGAATGACTGTTCATAAGACCCCCACTAGAGGGAGACATTTCATTATCACTATTCAAAGTTATAACGAAACCTGTAGACTTCTGCAAAATCTTCAGGTTAATCAATGCCCTTTCATCTGTTTGTGCCTGGCAGGGCACTTTACACACTGAGTTGAGTAAACGGAATTTTCTCTAAAAGTCTTGTGAATAAATTTATTAAACGTGAGATACGTTTTTTTCCTCTGTGAAGGAGGCGTTGGTTTGTTTGTTTGCTTTTTATTGTTTGTTTCTTTGTTAGCAGCATTTACACAAAAAGGGAGTACAGCTCAAGTAAGAATTCGAAGATGATTCGGATTAAATTCTGGATCCAGGAATTTTTCAAAGATTCTCTAACACTGAGCGATAGGATGTAACGTGTGGTATTACAGCAGGTCCGGAAGGGGTGCTGTAAACTTTTTTTTGGCTTGCTGGAGGTTTGTGCTCTTGTAGTTTTTCATATCTTCATCAAACTATTCATTTTAAAGCAGAGAATAGCCTCAATTTATACACAAGTCTAACTGACAAAGTCCCTTTGGTGCATTTTGTAGTAGGGTGTCGGATTGCTGATCCCAAGGTCGGGGGTTCAAGCCCCACTATCAGCGGGTTGTCACTGCTGTCCCCCCGGTGCAGCTAACTGGGTTATCAAATGCCGGCCGTGTCTCTCACTGTCTATGGTGAGAGGAATGTAAAAGAACCATTGCTGATTGTCGTCAAGAGTAGGCTGCATAGCCGTCAGCGTGTTTCTGCCCTGCGATGGCCTGGCGAGCTGTCCAGGGTGTACTCTGCCCTCGCCCAGAGTCGGCTGAGATGGGCGCTAGCCTCCCTGCGACCCTAACTAGGATTAAGCGCTTCAGAAAATGAATGAATGAATGAATGATGACTTACTGCATTTTTTGTAAGCAATTTGGGAAATATCACAAGTATAATCATATAAACTCCGCTTGGTTTTTTTTTCAGGAGATGTGCTGGTAGAATTCTTATTAAATTAAGAAGCATAAATAATCCTTCTGCTTAAGGCCTCTTCAGATCCATTTCAGATTCCAGACCTCTCTCCGTGAAATAAACACGCGACACCGAGCGTTAATGCGGTTCGGCTGTAAAATTGTGCTGAAATTAAAACAAACTGCAGTCTTCCACATCACAGCAAAAATAAATAAAATAAATAAATAAATCTGCATATCTGTCCTTATCATACAAACACTAACAACAATTCTGGGGGAAAAAAAATAATAAAAAAAAATAAATAAAAAGCTGCAATAAATCACATAAAAAAAGTCTTGTCTTCTAACATGGAGTCCTGATGATTCATGGCCTCAGGCGTGACAGCCGCAGATTCCGTTCCATTCTGTTAATTAAAATTGCAGCATTTTTAAAAAAATGTACAGAATATAAGCAGTCTCAGAGGAAGTGTTCGGACACAGAGAGCGAGAGCGTTTCCTCGTTTCCTCTCATTGGGAAAAATGACTGTAAATGAGAAACCTCAATCTCATAAAAATCATGGTCCTCGGAGGCTGACCTGATTATTGAGGTCATAAAAAAGATCCTCGCGGGTGTAATTAGTATGGTGTCTTCCTCAAACACACACACACACACACACACACACATACACATATGTGCTTTGTTTCATTTGCATGAACTGAAACAGCAGAGAGCTTCCTCACAGTTTAGAGGGAGTGCTATAATACTCAAGTCTGGTCTTGGTCTCGAGATCATCTTCTCACTTCTTAGCTTTCGTCTCAGGATCAAAAGCAATTTTACCCTAACCCTAAATAACTTAAAGTGGACCTGTGGTGAATTAGTGTTATTAGCTCTTTAAAATGATCACAGATAACATCAGCGGTTCCTTCCGGCAACACAGTCCACGCCCGATTTTAAAGTGCGAGTGTTATGACTCTGGGCGTGCTCAGAGACATGTTTCCTTTCTGATTGGCTGTTCCAGCCTGGTGGTGACACGAGCTCGTTGGATTGGCTGGGCTGCGTCACTGACCCCGTGCATCATAACACATTATGGTCCAGTGCTGAGCTGCACAAACAACAAGCGCATAAATCACGGAAAAATTTCTTTTTGTTCCTAAACCGACTGACGACAGGAAAGTCAAGTTGGCAAAACGTTAGCTGCGTAAGCCATTTTGAATTCACCGCCACACTCATCTCTGCAGCGCTCTCGTCCTCAGAGTCTCGTCTCGTCTCACCGTCTCCACAAGAGCCGTCAACCCCGCCCAACGTGTTGACGTCACTTTCCGGGGAAAAACTGCTAATCCCTGTGGTTCAGCCCCCACGCTAGTAATCCACGGGACAAAATTACCAGTTTAGTGCTTTTTATGGTCATTTATGTAAAAATAAGCGTCTGTATCACTTAAACGTATTACATATGTACGGATTATGCTGTAAGGATGAACAATACCGCTACACATTATCCAGATAGTAGCCTAAAGCACAAGTCAAGTCAAAGTGCATGTCAACTTCTTCTTGTTTAAGGCTACACCATTATTAATGCTGTCCTGTAACACTAAGATCATGAGATGGTCACGACGAGCGTTCAACAATTGACTCCTTGCGAAGGCCAACGCAACAAGATCACAAAGCTTCTGTGACTCTTTACAAGGTCACAAACTGAAATTAAACTTTTTACTACTGTTTATTTCATAGAAGGGAAAAATATTGTGAGGACTGCTCAAGGTTTCTTGTGGATTCTTTTGTTTAAAAAAAAATCCAAAGGAGAAAAAAAAACCCCCAGATGTTTTCAGTGTTTTTACATTTTTATTTATTTATTTGTTTTTACTTACTTAATTAATTAGTTTATTATAATTTTGCTAAAATTGTTGGTATTTAACCTCTTTGATTTTGTGCACACTGAATATTCAAAAAGAAGATGATTACAGTACAGACAAAGAACTCTCCCACACGCTTAATTTTAAATACCCCTCCCTCGCTTTACCTCCCAGCCTGTGGAGAAACACCAACACAACACACGAGCGCTGATCAGCAACATCTCCAGGTTATTTCACAACTTTCAGGGTTTATATATACAATCAACACAGGATTGGTCAGTCTAAAGAAAGCACGACGTGCGGTTTACAATATAGGCTAGTTCGGGTGTGGTCATCTGTAGGGGCGTGGCTTGATACAATGTGTTTCTGATTACTACACATCATAAAGGAAAATAAATATAAATAAATCAGTAGTGTCTGCGAGAATTCCTTTTATTGTTTTTATCTGTGTGGAGTTTTCTCCCCATGCTTGAGTGGGTTTCCTCCAGGTACTCCGGTTTCCTCTCACAGTCCAAAAGCATGCACTTTAGGGTTATTGGCTGTTCCAAATCACCCCTAGGTCTGAGAGTGAGTGTGAGTGGTTGTGTGTATGTTGGCCCTGCGATGGTCTGACGAGCTGTTCAGGATGTACCCCGCCCTCGCCCAGAGTCGGCTGAGATGGGCCCCAGCCTTCCCGCGACCCTAATTAGGATTAATCGGCTCAGAAAATGAATGAATGAATCAGTATTTCAACATGGTTTATGGTTTAACACATTTCTACTGATTAAGACACTTCTGGGTGTCTCACGGGATTTTTTTCCTGCAGTGTAACCTGAAGGAAGATGGCTGTTTAGATGTTTAAATGGCTGCCGCTCCAATCCACCTGACTTCAGTATCTGTTACAGTATCTTGAGTAAACAAAACTGAACAAAGGGTTAAAACATTCCTCCCAGCTTCGATCATAAATTCTGTTAAGGACGAGGGAGAAAAGGAACACCAGCCCTTCCCGGGATCGTGTTTTATTTCATTCAGTCGGAGATGTCGCGTTGCTCCAACAAGACGAACAAACTAAAATACATTTGCAATAATTTACAAACTACAATCCACCGTGCAAAAGAGATTTCCCTACAGAACCAGGCTAAAATGATGCAAGAGCTGTAGAAACCAAGCCCCGGGGACAATGTGCATGTTATTACCCTACCAGAGGGTACTTATGGCTCAAATGCTGCACGCTTTCTCTTTACATTTCACGCTGAATGGTTTCCCGAGCTAGCAGACAAACAAATTGAAAATAATAAGAGTGCGTGGAACCGGCTCTGAACGCAATACAGACAGACCTGGATCACTTATTTCCGAAATATTTCTACAGCACATGGACGGAGATTATGTGCTGAAATCCCACTGAAGCTGGACGTGACGTGAGCCTTTATACCCCATTACACACCGCCGTGCCTTCGCTCAGGTAATGGACACATTTCTGGAAAAGGGATTTCTTGATCTGTTCTGACAAATTCGAGTTATATAAAGACTCAGTTTGTGTTTTTTTCTCTCTCTCGACGCCTACACAGAGTGTTTTCTCCAGTCGCAGAACACCGAACTGTAGGAACCAGATGATACCGCTCCCTACACGATTATACCTTAAATCTCCATATTTATGTCCTGTTTATATCAAACTGCTACCAAACTATCATTTATAAAATATTTAGTGTTAAAAATAAAAAACAAGTACATTTACTCATTCATTTGTTTACCAAACCGCTTAATCCTATTAGGGACGCAGGGAGTCTATCTCAGCCGACTCTGAGCAAAGGTGGGGTACACCCTGAATAGCTCAGCAGTCCATTGCAGGGCCAACACACACACACACACACACACACACACACACACACACACACAGACTAACACTCACACCTAGGGGAAATTTGGAACAATTAGCCTAATGTGCATATCTTTGGACTGTGGGAGGAAACCAGAGTACCCTAAGGAAACCCTTGCAAGCACAGGGAGAACATGCAAACTCCACAGAAAAACGCCCCCATCGAGCCTGGGATTCAAACCCAGGACCATCTTGCTGTGAGGTGGACATGCTGACTACTACGCCACCGTGCCACTTGTACGAGGTCATAATAATTTAAATAGAAACGAAAAGAGGAGGCAGTTTTGTAGATGCTGTAAGGATCATTTCATTCCGTTTAATTTTTTTTTTTCAGCCAATCTATTCGGGACGTAGGGAGGCTGGATCTCCGACGACTCTGGGTGAAGGCAGGGTACACCCTGAACAGCTCGCGAGTCAATCACAAGGTTAAAACACATACAACAGACCGAGCCAATTGGTCTAATGTGCATGTTTTTGGACTGTAATTCCATCAGTATCTGTATTTAAATAACGTGTAAATACAGTAAACTTTAACACGTGAGTTGCCTCTTGGTAAACAGAGTATTTTAATTTCCAACTCTTATCGCTGCCAGCGTTCAGGTTTTTCACTGAAGCTACCATTTAAATATAATTTAGTGAATATTGTTATTGTTTTATTTACAGTTATTTACAATATTGTTTTATTGTTTATTGGTCAAATCATCCCAGCAAAAAGTCACACATCAGACTGAAAACGATGAATGCTGTTGGGTCGAGTTTCGGAGATCAGAGCGCAGAGCGAAAACATAAGTGAGGAATTATTAGTACTGAGAAGTGGAGTCCCCCTCTCTCTCTCTCTCTCTCTCTCTCTCTCTCTTTTGTCACTTCATTTTAAAGCAGGATGACCACCTCAGTCTCAGTGGTTGTGTAATACCCATCAGTTATGGCTTTTTACTTACTGTACATGGAAATGTAGGCTTAATCGCTGGATGGAGCTTATATTAAATATGTATGTAGGGATGGAATTTTTTTTGACCTGTTAAATTTGGCTCTGTTTTGTCATGTTGAAATGATGTACGTGTAATAGGATATAAATGCTTAATTATGTTATATCCAAGTAGAAATTAATAACATTAGGTCTAATATTATTTATTAAAATTAGGGATTATTAATGAAGTAATCATAGACACTAATTCATCTTAAACTCTCTACTGTACCTGTTTTAATAAATGTAAAAACAACAACATTAATGTCTTCCTGAAAGATTGCAATCTCTCATAACAATCTATATCGAATCTAAAGACACTTGGGGCAACATTCAGTCTAAATGAACAAAAACAAATATCACTGAATGGAATCCCTCCAGATTTTCTTATTTCTAATTAGTTTCTAGGCAAAATTAGAAGTTGTGTCCACCCCACACTTTTTTTTGTACTGCCAGCAGGTATTTTCAAGACATTTCCTATGGTGCTCCGTGCCCTCGGCCGAAAAAAAAGTTTTATGCAAAGTGAAAATAAACTCAGTGATGACCCCATCTAAAATATGATGCAAAGTAAAAATAAACTCATTAAAGAGCCTAAAGTAGGATACAGTGTGAAAATAAACTCAGTGAAGAGCCTATAGTATGATGCAATGTGAAAATATACTCAGTGAAGAGCCTAGGGTTGTCATTTACATGTCTTTAGCCCTCCAAGCAACAGTAAATGCTTGATATATGCACTCTGTGTGAGGACTGAAAATAATTTTGTGGGTGTTGTCAGCACAATAAAATTTTGATATGTGTGTGTGTGTGTTTCTCTGTCCCTCTCTCTCTGTGTCTATTACGTATTTAGGATTTCCCAACACCAGATCCAGCTCTGATGTGAAGTTCAGCTGATCAGCGAGCACATCATCGCTTTAGACGGGTATAAAAGGTTTAGGGTCAGAGACATTGCATCACTCCTGTTATGTCTGAGCTTTATGCTAGAGAGATTGATTTTCAGCTTTTATTTCCCGGCTCTTGAACTTGTATATTATAAGATAAAACAGTGCAATGCTAGTGTTTGTATTCGAGTTTAAGCTACAGTACATTTTAGTGCTTGAAAATCCAGATTTGTGCTTTATTTTAAATATTAGATGAGCACTCTTACAACTGTATTTTCAGTTGCTGTCATTTTTTCATTGTCTCAACACATTCACATCAAAATGACCAATCCATTGTCTTTAATTTCTGTTATGATGCATCTCACACTGACGTTTCATTGTTTGTTTGTTTTTTCACATGAACAAAAAGTCACACACTCCTTCTTTGTGAATATAAAGGTTAAAGTTCTCACTGTGCATTTTACCATCTACAGAAGAACGCTCATTCGGAATGATCCAACTGGCTATTTAACCCCTAATCAGCCCCTGATAGAACTCCTGACCTGCTGCATTGTTATTTATGATTGCACTGTTCCTCCTGTCTCGGGCTCAGCATTAATGCCGTTGGATCATGACGTTGGAAAGACACTTGATTGGCTGCAGGAGCAAGATCTCCAGGCATCACTGTGATCATCTGAAGCTTTAATAACCACCTCATAACTTTCTATACAGATGATATACATGTTTATGTTGTTAATTCTGAATTGACAAAATTTCATCATTACATTAGTAGCTACTATATTTGATATGAGATTGATCATTATAATCATATTAACAATATATCCTGCAAGGAAATATAGAGGCACAGATTTTGGGTTTTAAGCAAATCTGGGGGCTGTGTACTAAATTAATGACAATAATTAATAATAATCTCAAAAAGTGTCAGTTAATAGAAGCTTCAAATGAAAATGACAGTGTTACCAAGCTAATTCATTTCTTGTGGTTTGCGTGTCTTTTCCTGTATAATAGGAGAAACATTCAAGCAAATCACAAAACAATCGTTCTAAAGATGCAAACTGTAAGAATATTTGAAAGTGGAGCTAACAGTAGTACTTCAAAAGTCACATTTATATCTACGGATATTGACGAGGCCAAACCCACCTCTAAGAGTGTGATATGTAAGGAACAGCGTTCCTTAAAAAATTATAATAATACTAATAAAATCAACACATGAGAAACAAGAGCATTTGGAGAGGGCAAACCTCTGCCAAGCCAGTAAAAAATAGGGAAAATACACACCTGCTGAGCCTGCTGTAATACTACACTTTCAAAAATTGTCCTATTTCACGATGTTAAGGAATCCTTAAAAAAATTACTTTATCCAGAATTTAATCTGGATCATCTCCAAAATCAAATGGAGTTTTCCTTTTCTGAAGCCCCGCCTCTTGCAGAAATTTCATGAAAATCTCCAATATTCCAATGTAAACTCACACAAGTGTAAAACAACAGAAAAACGCTACAGATTAAAAACAAACCACAAGAAGACGACAAACCAGTAAAAAAAGAGAACCTCTGGCATAACATTAGCCTGTTCAACATCACAGGAGGAGCTTAAACCAAATAATTTACACTAAAGCGACTCAGATGACACAGAAGCTGGTCTAGATTAACACTGTTACCTTTCTGACTTCATAAAAAAAAAACTAAAGCTACCTTAGATTAAAGGAGTCTTTTGAAAAGCTAAAAGCTATCAGCGTTTGTACAAGCAGAGCTTAGCCTTGACGATGAAGAATGTGACGCAAGCCTTTGATCCGAACCAAGCGGCTGGATCTTTCCGGATGCAGCCACCTTTCCAAACACAGTGTACATCAAACTCTAACCCTGTATTACGCCTGGAACGAACCGGTTAAATGAACCAGAGCAAATAAACCAGTGTGATTGTGTAGAAAGACACTTCAGGGAAATCACTGACACAACTTTAACAAGAATCAACATCTAATACAGAGAGGATGTTAATACAGTTATCATAAATTACTCGCTTTATTCCTGAGCAATATCATGAGCTAGAAGAAATCACCGCTACTGCTATAATCATACATTATTATATTTGAGTTCAGTTGGGTTTGTTAGCATTATATCTCCACCATCCTGTTGGCTGCTTTGAAATAACTAGATAAAAATAGAAAATAGAAAAGGCCTCACAGGTTTATTATGAGGCGTCCTGGGATCCCAATAGGTCGGGTTGCCTTCTGTGTTTCTCAGTCTCTCCTTTTTTTTAATTTTTCTTTCTTTTTTTTTTTTTCACCAAAATATTTCCAGGCAATATCTCAAGAAAGGTTTTGCCAATCCTCATTAAACTTTACATACTTATTCCTTTGGGATTTGTCCAGAAGGCTATCATTTTTCAGAGCACTACATTAAGACCTCCTGGACTTATCAGTGTTTTAAATTTCCATAAACCCGGAACGCCTAATGAATGCCTGAATGTTTTGTGTTCATAAATAACTCAGTGTAGTGATTTAAAGATAGCAGATGTCATTATTGCTAGCTTGTTAGCTTGGTTACTGTAAGTACAATGTGCAGTCATGTCCTGAAATTCCCTCCAAGTGTTACCCAATTAAGAAAACTTAAAATATGGGTTTTCCTCAAATAACATATTTTCAGTTTGTTGACTAGACAGTAAGCATTTGTGATAGATAGATAGATAGATAGATAGATAGATAGATAGATAGATAGATAGATAGATAGATAGATAGATTCGGTTGTGTGCTTTGAAATTAAGTTAAACTAAATTATTAAATTAATTAGTAAAGCTTTGCTCCTTTGCTGAAATCTTGTACGTGTTAATTGGCTGACGATGAGTTGAACGATGGAAAGAAAAAAAAACACCTCCGGTAGCAAATTTACTGCCTCTTTGCAATGTCAGGGGACAAAACCGAGACCCATGATGAATGGCTGGACACATCGTCCTTCAAACAAAGCATTTTTTTGTGTGTGAGGCAAAGTTATTTTGTGTTTTGTGGATGAAGAAGCATCCCTGGGGTTCTTTAAAATTGTGAACGTGTGCATAACTATGAATCATAGGCAGCTGAAACAGTGTGCTCAGCCTTTAGAAGTCCTTCTGCTGTATTTACTTTTTTTTTTTTAATTTCGAAAACATAGGCGTTGGGTAAATACAATAAGAAACGAAAACTGGTGAATAAAGAACAAACAAATATTTTGTGGTCTTTCCTTCCCATCTGAAAATAGTCTTAATCCTCCCTCTCAGATGTTCTTCATCCTCATCTTGAAACTGGTTCTGCAGCTGCACGAATCCAGCAATACCTTCAACAGCGTTAATATCTTTCATGTATTATTGCCTCGTAGTACTTTTAATATTTTTACTACTTCACTATGATCTCTTCAGAATGCGTGAGCTACTCATTTCACCAGTCACATGTGAGAAAGAACAGAACTGGAAAAGGAAGAGAAGGGGTAGAGGATGGACGTACCTCCAAAATCCGGCCGGAGACGGATGTCATACCCCCTCAACAGTTTGTCCACTGTCGTTTTCGCCACAGATATTCCAGATCCAGCAGAATTGCTACGGGCAGACATTTACAGTTATTAAAAAAAGTATGATGATGATAACAGTACAATTGCTTTATTAAAAAACATATTTACACTTTTGTGTGTAGGGTAAAAATTACTTCAGCTTTACTGTTGTACGTATTTATTACAATACTTCAGTATTACTGAAACGGAATAGCTGTACTACAAGAAATTATATATATATATATATATATTTCTGAAAAGCTTAATCCTAATTAGGGTCGCGGGGAGGCTGGCGCCCATCGCAGCCGACTCTGGGCGAGGGAGATTACACCCTGGACAGCTCGCCAGGCCATCGCAGGTATATATACACATATAAAATCACTTTTTATATCTTATTTTTTCCATTTTATCTTTCAAAGTCCTTTTTACAAAGTTCATCATCATTCATTCATTTTCTAAGCCGCTTCGTCGTAATTAGGGTCGCGGGGAGGCTGGCGCTCGTCTCAGCTGATTCTGGGTGAGGGTGGGGTACATCCTGAACAGCTCGCCAGACCACTGCAGCGCAACACACACACACAACCATTCACACTCACCCCTAGGGGTGATTTGGTACAGCCAGTTAGCCTGCTGTGCCTGTTTTTGGACTGTAGGAGGAAACCGAAGTGCCCAGAGGAAACCCACGTAAGCACAAGGAGAACATGCAAGCTCCACACAGAAACTCCCCAAGCCCAGGAATTGAACCCAAGACCTTCTTACTGTGAGGCGGACATGCTAACCACTATGCCACTGTGCCGCCTAATATTTTTATTTCTCATTCTATTTTTTCCCTTGTCTGTGCTGCAGCTACTGAATGAAGGATGTGATATTTGCCATAAAATTAAATATACTGTAATCCTTTCAAATTCATCAGTAAAGCTAAAAAAATGTTCAGTTAAGTAAGTTTCATCTAAATTAAAAAAAAAAAAATGGCCAATCACATTCTGTAATCCTGCTCAGTAAATTAGCTAACTAGTTAAAGAAATGCTTTGGCTTTAGCTTGGTAGATTAGTTAGCTAGTAAGGTTTTATAGTTAAAGGTCAATATAAATATAAAGATGCAAAAATAGAAAATAAAATAAAATATATAAAATAAAAATAAAATATAGGATACAAAAATATATAAAATGAAATATAAATGAAATATAAATGCAGTGGCGATTTTTCAAGCATATTGTCTGTAAAGTGTAAAGTTTACAGTTGGCTTGTTTCAGAATGAATATCTATTTATTCAGCAAGCAGGAAATCTGGGTTTAAGTGAGTAAGCAGGACATTTTCCTTATACCTGATACTTAGTAAGCTAGCCAGTCACGCACGAAGGATTACCCATGATGAACTCATAGTCAGATCTTTTTTTCATCAGCTAAAATAATATTTTTTATTCATTCATTTCTTTGCTGAACCACTTAATCCTATTGGGGCTTGCTGGAGCCTATCTCAGCCAACATTTGGCAAATATGGGGTGCATCCTCAACAGCTATCCGGTCCATTGAAGGGCAACACACATTCCAAGGGGCAATTTGAAACAATAAATTAGCCTAATGTGCATTTCTTTGGACTGTGGGAGGAAACTGGAGTACCCTGAGAAAACCGATTCAAGCACAGGGAGAATATGCAAACTCCACACAGAAACGCCCTCGCCGAGCCCAGGACCTTCTTGCTGTTAGGTGAACATGTTAACCATTACACCACCGTGCCGCCCAATAATTATTTTTACTCTTAGTTATTTGAGTGTGTTTAAACGTACATACTGTTGGATTTGACACACTATCTGTACTTTTACGCTTTATTTGGCACTTATTCCACCCCTACCTGTGATGATAATACTTCATGAACATGCTGGAATATCACTTTCATGTCACAAGTAGGAGTACAGTAAGAGTGCATTTAATAATGACCACCCTGGGGTTAATGCCTGGTCATTAAGGTAACTATGTGTACATTTTTTTGGGCCAACTGGGTCCATATATACTCTCCTGCAGTGGTACATATAAAGGGAATAAATAGAAGATACTGCCCCAGTAACAATCCACTGTACTCATAAAGGCAGAATAATGTACTTTATTTTCTGAGACTATCATCAGTAATATTAGTGACAATCTGAGATATCAATTATAACCATGATTGACACTAATAGAAGATGATAGCCTGTATTTTACCAGACTAAGCTCTATCAAAGTGTACTGTATGACAATGACAAGGTCTGTATCTACATCCTGAACTTCAAAACAGCCCAACTTGTGCAAGATTATCTTGTGTGAATTTGTGGCTCGTTTGCTCAGTTTTTGTCATACTTGTAGACATGTTCATCTGCAAGGAGCTTAAAAGGCAGCAGTGCAACACGGCCTCGAATGAAGTGCAAAGAAGGGGGGGTGTATATTAAATAAGAATCAGCTTTGTTAATAGCTAGAAAATTGGTTCTGTATTCTGAATATGATTTAGTTGTAGTTTGGTGAAAATCGTAACTGTAGCACTGCCAAGAAAATACAAACAGACTTGAATATATCCCGTCTCCATTTCACGCCTAATACAAACGATGAGAGAAATGCAGCACCACTGATTCAGTCGATTCATTCTGGAAATCCTTTGTACCTGAGTGTGTGTGCGTGCGTGTGTGTGTCTGTGTGTGTGTCTGTGTGTGTGTGTGTGTGTGTATCTGTGTGTGTGTGTAAAGCTATGAGACCAAATGTCAACAGTACAAGATGCTCAGTCTGGGGCCTGTGGTGTCTAACCACAGAGACATTCTGGCTTTAAAGCCATAGTTATGGAGTCCACTTGTTAGCATCTACATTTTTCTTTCATATAGCAGTGAGCCAAATTATTGATTAACTGCTCATCATGTAGCCAATGCATGCAGGTGCCAGCATCACCAGATATCAGTACATCAGTACAAAAGGACCAGGTGGGCATCCAAACAGAAGTAAAGAGACTGATTTACTGTTTTTTCTTAATCCATAATGAACCTGTACTAATAATCAGAAGGCATGATTGTAGTCAGTAGTCTAAGGGTGGGGGTGGACTGAAATATAAACGCAGTGATCACATAGCTATGTCTGCGGCAAAATGATAGCTAGAGCTCTTCTGATTTAAGAGAGAGAGAGAGAGAGAGAGAGAGAGAGAAACACGACTTGTGCATTTAGACGCACGTTCACGTCAAAGACTGGAGACTGCGCAAGAGACTCAGTGTCACGTCGCTCTAGGCCGAGCAAACGTGTATGTTTACAGAAAATACGTGTGGGGATACACACGTGAATCAAACCGGTACAATATACCCATACAATGCTTTTATTAATGACAGGGTGCCACTGTTGTGATGATTTACGCGTCTGGAGACGGAGACGCGCATGTTGCCCGCGCACTCACTGACACACGCACACACACACACACACACCTCAAGTATTTATGCCATTGGATGGACAAGTATTCACTACACAGTGGACACTATTAGTGGCCAATAGCAATAAGCAGCCTACTGCAATTCATCCTAAAACCCTGCGCTTTCAAAAATATACATAAATAAATAAAGCTCACATCACCCATCATATTTCCCTTACCATTGTACAAAGCAGACAGACGATAACACTGTCAGAGCAGAGACAATTCCACATATTTTTTCTTGGTGAGGACCCAACATTTCCACAAATCCGTTTGTATAGTATATGCACACCTTCAGTAATCCAACCGCCTGTGGTCCAAAACGATAAGGAAAAAAAATCCAACACAGGAAACGGAAAGGGGGATAAAAACGGGCCAAATCAATCGCTCAACTCAAACCCACTGGATCACATGTGTGTGACTGCTCTGCAACAAAAAACAGCAGAGACGTGGGGTATTTAAAAAGCTTGTATTGGGTCCCAAGGTGTTTTCCCGGTTATGGAAATCCGTACAGGTCACAGAGCCGCTCAGCCAACAGCACATCACACATCATGATTACATTTCACTTTAATTCAGAAGCAAGGGGGGAGAGGTCTTCCTAAGCCAAAAAGGATAAAAAAGAAAAAAAAAGAAAAGAAACGATGAATGAAAGAAAGGAAGGAAGAAAAGTGGCGTCTTCTTGTCACTCAGATGAATTAAATCCCGGTCCGAATCTGCGGACAAGCCATGGTTCCGGAGATCCGCTCCACACGGTCAGGCTTTCAAGATGTTGTCTTTTCCTCCTTCTGCTTTGAAAAATGTTGAAGATTTTGGAGCGGGTGCAAAGGATAAAAACAAACAAACAAACAAACAACAAAATAACCCCACGAAAATCTAAAGCCGCATCTCCCGCGACGCGCAATGGCTGTTGGGGACGAGGTGCGTTTCTCCGACTCTACTGAAGAAAAGCGAAAAGAAAAAAAAAAAAAAAAACAATTTGCACATGAAAATAAATCTGTGATGAAGACGTCAGAGCTGGTAGTAGTCTATATGGTTACCCCCTTTATGAAGTTGAAGAAAGCAAACCCTTGGTGAGGGTGGGGGGGGGGGGGGCGTCTGATTTAGCCAAATG
>JAQMYF010000026.1:2853281-2873836 GCA_030014195.1 Neosilurus mollespiculum
CAAGAAGGTCCTGGGTTTGATTCCCGGGCTCGGGGCGTTTCTATGTGGAGTTTGTATGTTCTCCCCATGCTTGCGTAGGTTTCCTCCAGGTACTCCGGTTTCCTCCCACAGTCCAAAAACATGCACAGTAGGCTGATTGGCTGTTCCAAAACACCCCTAGGCGTGAGAGTGAGTTTGAATGGTTGTGTGTGTGTGTTGCCCTGGCCTGGCGAGCTGTTCAGGATGTACCCCGCCTTCGCCCAGAGTCGGCTGAGATGGGCACCAGCCTCGCCACGACCCTAATTAGGATTAAGCGGCTTAGAAAATGAATTAATGAGTCATTTTTTAAACACTTTCCAAAATAATAAAATCAGAGTTGATATTTTTAGACTGCTTTTATTCTCTGATCTAAGAGTAACCATGTGTAGTAATATAGAAATCTGAGGATGAACCACATCGTAATGCATCATGATATCGAATCCAGTCGAATCATTGACATGGTAACTGTAATCGTAATCAGATGGTGAGATGAATTACCCCAGTACAGAGGGTTTATATTTATATTCTGGTGTGTATCGAACATGATTGTATCCAAGCTTTAGAAATAATTAATCTTTCTATCTTTTTCAGCCTTGTGCACCAGTTTCATATAATACAGACAATAATTTTGGAGAAAAGTTAAATAGTTTGACCTGCGAATGTGATTATGATGCTGTAATTCTCTCTTTTTCATTTCAGATGGTTTTCCCTTCATTTTGTTTATACCAGTGCTTTAAAACTCCACCACAGAGATGAGATTTTCTCATAAATGGTAGTTAACTGGTTGCATTGAATTAAATGAGCTGATAATTGACCTCCCTGTTCATCCACACACACACACACACACACACACACACACACACACACACACACACACACAGACAGACAAAATCACATTTGGAGCAGGAAAACCATCCTTTGGGCAATGACTCCATCTCTCTCTCTCTCTCTCTCTCTCTCTCTCTCTCTCTCTCTTATAATCTTGAGGCTGTCTGACATGAACACACTGACAGCAAAACACCTTCTGTCTTTCTCTCTCTCTCACACACACACACACACACACACACACACACAGGAGGTTAATTCACATCATCACATAATCGAGCCACTCTCAGCAAGCTGTCGTTTTATGCGGTTTAATTTTGTTTTTTTCCATCGGCACGCTTTAGAATCTACTGGAATGTGGCCTGTTTGTAGAAGTAACAGCTGGATAGATGTAGCCGGAGAGCCAGTTTGCTTGGTTTGTATGGAAAGACTGTGTGGTGGAGAAAAAAAGAAAACCATCCTGTAAAGGGTTAACGAATCCTTCTCAGAGATAGATATTGCCATGGAAACAGCTGCGTGACTGCTTGCAGCTTGTATTTGGTACTCCCGAGGAAAAGAGAGAGAGAGAGAGAGAGAGAGAGAGAGAGAGAGAACAATAGAGTAAATGCTATTTTAAAATTCTAGGAGCACTAACTGAGATGTTTAAAAATTTGGATAGTAGAAAAAACACCTGATATCTTAAAGACACTTCAGTCAGATCACCAGATGTAGGTGTCCAGATCACCAGATGTCTCTGTCTCTCTGTCTCTCTCTCCCTCTGTCTTTCCCTCTGTCTTTCTCTCTCTCTCTGTCTGTCTTTCCATCTCTCTCTCTCTCTCTCTCTGTCTGTCTTTCCATCTCTCTCTCTCTCTCTCTCTCTCTCTCTCTCTCTCTGTCTCTTTCATTCTCTCTCTCTTTCTCTCTTTCTGTGTGCGTGTGTGTATGTGTGTGTGTGTGTGTGTGTGTGTGTGTGCGTGTGTGTGAGTATGTGTATGTGTGAATGTGTGTATGTGTGTGTTTGTGTGTGTGTGAGTGTGTGTATGTGTATGTGTGTATGTGTGTGTGTGTGTGTGTGTGTGTGCGCAAGATAAAACAGAGATGTTCCGATCACGTGTTAACAAGAAGAGGTTTAGGCTGCATAAAGAATAAGCTCCGTCAGCATCTGATCAGAATCTGACGCTGCTACATGAAACATAAAGTAACACAAATAAACAAATAAACAAATAAACAGATAGATAGATAGATAGATAGATAGATAGATAGATAGATAGATAGATAGATAGATAGGAACAGGAGGACATGAATATGAATCTGTAAATAAATGAAGTAATGGGTGGTGGAGCAGATGTGAAGGATAATGCCCATGAGTGTGTGTGTGTGTGTGTGTGTGTGTGTGTGTGTGAGAGAAAGAGAGAGAGAGAGAGAGAGAGAGAGAGACAAAGAGAGAGAGAGAGAGAGACAAAGAGAAAGAGAGAGAGAGAGAGAGAGAGAGAAAGAGAGAGAGAGAGTAACAAGATGGGAAGAAGAGGGAGGGTGTGATTGGAAGCAAATATACTCAATGGGAGAGATTCTGAAAGAGAGACATGTCTATGGAGAGAGAGAGAGAGAGAGAGAGAGAGAGAGAGAGAGAGAGAGAGGAAGGGAGGGATGGGAATAACCATCGCTGAGTGCTTAATGACATGGAAAGAGGGGCACACAGAGAATCCCCCTCTCTCCTACTCTCCTTTTTCGTGTTCTTCCTCTTTGTCACCTTCATCCACCTCATCCATCCACCCATTCATCCATCCATCCATTATCTATATCACTTATCTGTCAGGGGCATGGGGGAGTTGGAAGCGATCCCAGCTGGCTTCAGGCGAGAGACCGGGTGCACCCTGGGCAAGTCGCCAATCGATCACAGGGCTTATCGACTTCATTTTTAAAATGCTTTTTTATTAATGCAATCCTTTTAAAATAAACTTATTATTTCTTCCTTAAGTTAAACATTAACCACTTTTTTCTCGTCTGCACCTGTCTGGTTTTCATTCCATTCGAGCAGCAGCTGTTTAAAGGAGTATTTCACTACATTGTGAATGTTGACGAAGGTTAGCGAATTGACTTCACCAGATTTTTCCCAAGAATTTCGAACTGTTCTCGAGAATTCGCCATGTTCCCTGAATATACACGTATGTGGAACTGTTAGCACCAGGTTAGCAATGTTAGAACACAGTTTGGAATGTTTGCATCAGATTGCCCCTTGGTGTGAGTGAAAGAATTTGTGTGTGTTGCCATGCGATGGACTGGCGAGCTGTTTAGGGCGTACCCGGCCTTCGCCCTCCGCCCGGCCCTCTCCCAGAGTCGGCTGAGATGAGCGCCCCTCCCCGCGACCCTAATTAGGATTAGGATTAAGGTTCAGAAAATGAATGAATGAATAATAATAATAATAATAATAATAATAATAATAATAATAATAGGGTGATAATAGGGTGAGTGAGGCAGTGGTTAGTATGTCCTCCTCTCAGCAAGAAGGTTCTGGGTTCGATTTCCGGGCTCGGGGTGTTTCTGTGTGGATTTTGCATGTTCTCAACATGCTCGACTCAGATCAACATTCATTTCCTCGGGGTACTCCGGTTTCCTCCCACAGTCGAAAAACATGCACAGTTGGCCAACTGGCTGTTCCAAATCACCCCTAGGTAATAAAATATATGTACAGTATCTTTAAATCTACAGCCATGAGAGTGCAGTGTATTCTGTATGCAGAGTGTACATATGTATTTTGGAAAGCAACGTACTCCCCATGTGTGTTTGGAATCTTATGGGCCATGTGTCTTGTTATCCATCATTACATTATTGCCTGACATACTCGCTCTCTGTCCTCACTGGACCGGCTCCAGCGGGACACGTCTCATTCAGAATCAATTAAAGGGCTAACGCGATATTCACTCACAACTTCATTTTCACCCACTGGCACACACCGTTAAGAGAGTCAATGGAGGCGTGTTTTGAGAGAGCGCCCACATCGATTGCAATCATCCAAGAAATGTCACCGCTTTACCCACGATGAGTCCACTAGTGACTCCGGAGAACAGGAGTCAGCCGTCTGTGAAATGCCCCTTCCGTCTCTATTTCCAGGGCTAGCAGATGATGCTAATTAGAAAGTCTACACACTAAAATAAATAAATAAATAAATAAATGCAATGTTAATTGACATTATGGGAAAAAATTAAATAAATGCTTTTACACCAGTGACTTGACACTGCACTTTATTTCACAAAAATTATTCATTCGTTTTCCAAACTACTTCATCCTAATTAGGTTCGCGGGGAGGCTGGAGCCTATCTCAGCCAACTCTGGGCGAGGGCGGGGTACACCCTGAACAGCCCTCGCAGGGTCAACACACACACAACCATTCTCACACTCACACCTAGGGGCAGTTTGAAACAGCCAGTTAGCCTAACATGCCTTTGAAATGTGGGTGGAGTACCTGGAGGAAACCCATGCAAACATGAGGAGAGCATGAACGCTCCACACAGAAACGGTCGCCGAGCCACCTTTTTGCTGTAAGGCGGAAGTGCTAACCACTACACCAACGTGCGCCCTATTGAAAATACAGTATGTGTTCTGTTTTTCAGACGACTTCTGAAACAAGAAGTGAGATTAATTATAATAGTAATTTAAATTATTGTCATAATGCAGTGGTGACACGGCGGCACAGTGGTAGCATGTCCGCCTCACAGCAAGAAAGCCCCAGTGTGATTCCCGAGCTCAGGGTGTTTCTGTGTGGAGTTTGCATGTTCTCTCCATGCTTAAGTGTGTTTCCTCCGGGTACTCCGGTTTCCTCCATTAGCCCAAAAATATGCACATTAGGCTGACTGGCTGTTCCAAATCGCCCCTAGCTGTAAGAGTGAGTGTGAATGGTTGTATGTGTATGTTGGTCCTGCGATGGCCTGGCGAGCTGTCCAGGGTTTACTCCGCCCTCGCCCATAGTCGGCTGAGATGGGCGCCAGCCTCCCCACGACCCTAATTAGGATTATGCAGCTTAGAGAATGAATGAATGAATGAATGTATGATGTTATAATGCTGCATAAAAGTAGTGAAGCTACATGCTATGCGCAGAAGGAGATGCTGAGGACGTCTGCTCTGTCAGAGAGACAAACTAGCCAAGAAAAAAGCTTCCCGGAGTGATTTTTATGCAGCGCTATATGCATTTTTCATTTGACATTTTATCCGCGCAGAATATGAGCAGGAAATTGGAGCATTTACCACACTCCTGTTTACAAGGATGCTGACATTGCAAAATGGAAATGCATGGCCATGTTTGTCCCACTTCACACACACACACACACACACACACACACAGCTATTGAAACCTCAATTAGGTTTTCCAACTTTCCGATTACACCAATATAATACACGAGCTCTTCTGGAAATGAAACACAACAAACCATGTTGCAGATGGAGTGAAATATAAAAGAAAAGATAAAATAATAATATCCTGACTGTATGTACGGGTACAGAGATGTATACTACACTTCCAGAATAATGTACCTAAACCTGCCACAGCCACTGATTAAAATGATATCTGTCCATCTGTCTGAACATTCTTTATTCACCTGGAAGATTTTAATCATTACACACTTTATTTTACACACACATACCTGTAGAGGAATAAATATATACACGTTAAATAATCTCAGAGTGTCAGAATAAAATGATCTTACTGAAATCACCAAGGGGTGGTGTAGGGGTTCGCACGTCCACCTCACAGCAAGAAGGTTCAAGTCCCGGGCTCGACGTGGGTGTTTCTGTGTGGGGTTTGCATGTTCAAAAATCCACACAGCCACGCCCCCAAAAACCACACAGCCACTCCCCAAAACCCATACAGCCACACCCCAAAAATCCACACAGCCACGCCACAAAAATCCACACAGCCACGCACCAAAATCCACACAGCCACACCCCAAAAATCCACACAGCCATACCCCTAAACCCACACAGCCACACCCCAAAACCCACACAGCCATGCACCAAAATCCATACAGCCACACCACAAAAAACAACACAGCCACTCCCCAAAACCCACACAGCCATGCACCAAAACCCACACAACCACGCACCAAAAATCCACACAGCCACGCCCCCAAAACCCACATAGCCACTCCCCAAAACCCACACAGCCACGCCCCCAAAAACCACACAGCCACTCCCCAAAATCCACACAGCCACGCCCCAAAATCCACACAGCCACGCCCCAAAATCCACACAGCCACACCCCAAAATCCACACACTAAAATCCACACAGCCACGCCCCAAAATCCCCACAGCTGGACCGGTGGACACGGTGCGGTCCAGTACATCCTGTAAAGTGAACGATTCTCATGCTACCACTGTCACGACTCTGTAAAAGACCTTATCTGAAATGGATCATCACCGCACCAAATGGAAAGTATGCAATTTCTACACATAAGAGGGTCATAAACAGCTTGCATGTGTTGGCCGTGTCAGAGGGGATTTCTCATATGAGGCTATTATTGCTCTTGTTGCGATCTGAAAGTGATTATATAATTGTTATTACAGATACGTGTGAGTTGGTGGAATGAAGATTGTGTCCATTGTGACCATTAGCATGGATGTGTATGTTTATGTATCATAGACAGACAGTGTCCTGGTCATGAGACAACAAATTCCCAGTCTTTCTCTCTCTCTCTCTCTCTCTCTCGCTCTGTCTGTCTCTCTCTCTCTCTCTCACACACACACACACACACACTCATGCACACACACATCGCATCTCTCTCATAGCATCTGCATCTAGTGTGAGCATGGCTATATTTAGAGAGGTTAGTCAGTGATGACAAGCTTTCCCCATTTCTCCACAGGCGTTATGGAGGGCGGGAGGGATGGAAAAAAAAAGGGATGGGTGGGGAGGGAGGAAGGAGGGGAAAGAGGGGGGGGAAGTGGTAAGACAGATCAACACCCTGATGGAATACACTCACTTTTCAATTGTTTTTTCTCTATATTTGATGGATAAATACAGAACATCGCATAATTAAACTTTGACATCACCCAAACCGAAACACTGTGACATCACCCAAACCGACTTTGACATCACCCAAACCGAAAACACTGTATATCATTACATATAGTGGAGGTATTTTGTATTATTACACACCGGGGCATCGGGGCACTTTCATGGGTTGCAAGGTATGTTTCATGGGTTGCAGTGTATGTTTCTTACCTGAGAGGGTTTCCAACCTCCTGCAGGACCCGTTCAGGTCAGCTATGCCTCCGCTGTTAGCAGCAGACGTTTTAGAGGAAATTACGTCTCATTTCTCTTAAAGCACATTTCCTAGATTTTGCGCTTCTCACATCATTTCTTCGCATCTCTTCATGTTTCCTCGGTGGAAGGGACCAAGTATGAGATGCAAGTGAGGGAAATGTTGCACAACACATCAAACCTTGAAGTGGATGAGATACAAAACGTCAAGACCACGTCGGGTTTGACTCGTCAAACAAAAACAGGAATCTGAGGGTGCATTGAGCACAGACTCATCCAACCTAGACTGATGAACATCAGAAAAAGATCACAGCAATACAATAGATATATTCTCAGATCTTAAATGTTTTTAATTTATCTAAAGAAGTATTCTTAAAAATCCATAAAAAACATTATCCGGTATTTTTTATATCTTCACCTGGCCTTGTTTGTCGATCCTCGACCTACCCAATGAATCAGTTGTCTTCCATCAATATTAAAACATGAAGACTTATGTTCATTCAGAAACAAGAGCACTCCGAGAGCGCAAACCTCCGACAAGCCAGGAAATCCTTACGCCACTTATCCAAGCTTGGTTCGTGGAGGCAACAGGACAAGGAGGAGAACCCTGGCATCTGTCTCCCCAGTGACACTCTTCAGCTCCTCATGGGGGATCCTGAAGCATTATAACCCCCCCACCCCCCCAGCGAGTTCTGGGTCTGCGCCGGGGCTTTCTCGCAGTGGGACGTGCACGGAAAACCTCTAAATGGAGCCGACCAGGAGGCATCCTAAAAGCTATCCTCTACATTAACCGAAATGTTTTTAAAAATCTCACGATGATAAATAATCCTTTAAAAATCCTGGATTAAAAATTTGATCTGAGTTATTTCCAAAATTTCCATGTAATCCTGCTAACAAACAAACAAACAAACTGAAGATAATATATAACCTCCTGGCAGAGGTAAAAAAAAAAAAAGGAAAGTTGTAACTGAAAGATCCATGTTTTATTTACATTGCACGGAAAACCCTGCTGGATCTTATCAACCTGCTCAGGCATTAATCATAAAGATAAATCAGGATAAAAGAAGAGTATGTCTGATATGTGGATCTGAAAACATTCAAGACTTGTGTTCCTGTTTAATGACCTGAGATACCGCACATCTCCGTGGAATTAGTAATCCTGTGTAGCCCTCATCAAAAAAATAGGAGGGATGTATGAGGAGTATGAAAATTTAAAGTTCATGCTTTGTGTCATTGTTATTATTATTGTTATTGTTATTGTTATTGTTATTGTTATTCACGGTCACCACGGAGACGCTAAAGAATTCCGCCGTCTAGCGATATGAGTGAGGAGCTAATCTGAGAAGAGCTTCGTGACCACAATGCCTTTCCCAAACAAGAGCATGCACGGAGGACAAAAAAAACAGAGAAACAATGAGCTTCTCTTCTCTTGACATGTAATTAAACCAGAAACAGAAGAGAGAGGAAGTTGGTAATGTCACTGCCTACAGAGACCCATTCGTGTCATATCAGAAGTATCACGACTACGACGCTCACAAACACCGCGAGTTTATACTGAGTTCTTTACCAACATCAGATGAAGGAATTATCTCCGTTCCGCTTCACCTTTTTCTCTTCTCTTTCTCCTTTACATTATATATACTACTACACCTGTTTAATCTGTAGATTTGATCTGGTAAAGCCGTTCTGATACCTGATCCATAAATCTTATTAAAATAAATGTGAGAGCTGGATGATAAATGGATTCAGGAATCTGCTGCGCGTGACAGCAGATCGATTTGATTCCCTTTCGTGGGATGTTTTTCAGTGGTGATAAAAGAAAATACCCTAAAGTCTGACGCAGACAGAATTTCTTCATGGTAGATGATTTTTTTTCCTTCCGGGGGTCGACTGGCATTATCCCATAAGTGTCCCGAATACCTCCATCAGGCACAAGCCAGGGAGCTACGCTGAGGCCCGGGAGAGCATGGCTTCCATTCCTAGACACTTGGATCATGTTAAAATTTGCTGTGGGTCAAACGCTGGATCAGTTCAACCACAATGTTCTTTTTTCCCAACCTGAGCATACTCTACTGTGTTTCCCCCAGCAACTGAACCCTACCAATAACAGAATAGCTGATTGCAAACAATGATGTATGCTTTGAATTAATAACGGCCAGTACGGTGGAGCCTTGGTTCAAGTCCCGGGCCTGGCGAGGGAGTTTCTGTTTGTAATTTGCATGTTCTCCTCATGCATGCATGGGTTTACTCTGGGTACATGATTTTCCTCCCACAGTCCAAAGACATGCGCGTTAGGTTAATTGGCTGTGCCAGATTATGCCTAGGTGTGAGTGTGAGTGTGAATGGTTGGGTGTATTGGCCCTGTGATGGACTGGTGAGCTGTTCGGGATATACCTTGCCTTCGCTCAGAGTCGGCTGAGATAGGCTCCAGCCTCCCCGAGACCGTAATAAAGGATAAAGCAGTTTAGAAAATAACATGAAATAAAAATAAACAAATGATTTAATAACAGGTTATCATGTAGTTGATATTGTTGATGTTTAATAAAATGATAAACATCTCATGGGCATGATTTTAAAACAGGTGATTAAAAAAAAAAGGTTTGTTTCGTATGTGAGGACACCCTCACGCAGTAGTGTTGTATATTTACAACATAATGTATATCTAAGGAGGAAGTCTTCCTGATTCTCCCCAGTTCTACTCCGGTATCAATAATAACTCGTTTCTGAGGTTGTTGGAAGGGCAGAGAATCAGCATCCAGAGTCCTCTGGTGGTCCTTCATCACCAGGATATTGAACATCCTGCCACATTAATCTTACTGTTTTTGTGTCCTGGGACAATTGCCCCCTCCTCACTTAGATCAAATAAGAGCCCAGTGATAAATTACTCGTCATATGGTTAGAATAAAAATAGCACGCAGAGAGGAGGAGGGGTACGGGGACACTTGTTTGGAGGTTTGCCAGTGTTTCACCCGTATGGGATGATGGGAAGTTCGGGCCGGGGTTAAGTCCATGGGGAGCATCATATGGGGAAATTGGTTGGGTTTGACATTGAGTTGGGGTGAAAAGAAAAAGGTTTTAAATTACAGACTTCAGAGAAATGTACTGTAACATCACACACGGGTTAAATTATTTCATTAAAAACATTCATGTACATTAGAAATATCAACGTTCAGCCATTTTTCACTTATTTTTTTATGACAGGAGTTTAATACAAAAAATCCCTGGATGACCAGATTGCAGAAGAATCAGATGCAGGTGAAGCTCTCGTAAAGATATCATACATACGGTTTATGTATATCTTCAGTTTGTTTATTATAATGACCATGATTTTTATGCTAGGCTAAGTTTTATTGTGATTTAATGTTTACTGTTATGATATGATACACGGTGGCGTAGCGACTGAAATGAACGCTGCACCATTCATGTTCACGTTGTCGTGAGGTTGACATGCTAACCACAACGCCGCTGTGACACTCAATACAAGAATAATATTTACAAATGCCTAAAGATTGATTAAAAAAAGCATATCACTGCAGTTTATGACCCTCTGTTTCTTCACCCCACTCAACTCGACTGACGAACGGCTCAATAATTAGTGCAGGAGTTCAACAGGGTGAGTATCAGAGCAGCTTTGAGTAAAAATCATCAAGATTTGTAAAAGTAAATTTTTTACTGTATATTAATGTTTCCGTATGCAGAGCATTATGAAATGGAGGGAAAAAAACAAGGTTGTAGTAGCTGTAGCCTGTTCAGATATCGATGGAGGCCCATTCCGGTTACCAGAGAAAAAAATGGTTGGCATGTCAGTTATAATTATGAGATGCCTTATGAGACTTAGC
The DNA here is from genome assembly GCA_030014195.1 of Neosilurus mollespiculum. Classification (NCBI taxonomy): domain Eukaryota; kingdom Metazoa; phylum Chordata; class Actinopteri; order Siluriformes; family Plotosidae; genus Neosilurus; species Neosilurus mollespiculum. The sequence continues at coordinate 2,864,196 of JAQMYF010000026.1, forward strand.
AGCCTCATACATTACAACTTAGCATCTGATAATTATAACAAGTCAACTTTCTCCCTTGTTTGTAGGATTTAAGAGATGTCCGGGGTTTCAAGGTCACTCAAGGTCAAAGGCAATTGTCCCATTTGAAAGTATTTATATGGTATCCTAATAATGTTCCATAGTAAGGTTCCATAATCAGCATTCATTTCCAAGTTATAAGCGCTTCATCTCCAAAACGTTGAGACCTTGCTCTGACCTTCACCTTTAACCCCGACATTCCAAAATCAAATCATGTCTGGCAGTAAGGTAGGGTTCTCTCGTAACATTTTCCAGACACTATTAAATATTTACTTTTACTACATTTTATACGTTTTAATTTGCATTACAGATGAGTTCCAACTTCTGAATCTTTCCGCATACTCTCTATAATTAAAAAACAAATTCAATAAAATTCACTGAACTTTATTAGCACACTTTATTGGCAGCTAAAATATTAACAGCGAGACTGAAAAACACTTTCCTGTTTTCCTCCTCATTTCCTAATTTGCTCAGCTCTCTTCTATCTTTTCAAACTGCATAACAGACCCGAGGAAAGCGCTATCCACCCTCTTTCACATATAGTAACTTTACAGATGATGATTGGCTAGTCTTGCTATCATTGCATGAGAAAGCACCTCCCGCTCAGACAACACAGCCAAATTAGCTCTCAGAGATTTTCTCCTGGAATCCCAGCCACCCTAGGGATTTGACCTTTATACTTACGGTCTGATCCGGAGCACAACAGCTAATGGTTCATCAGTTTTTTTTGTGCAAATTGGAGCCAGAATGCTCTTAAAGAATGTTTCACAGATACTGTAGATATCCATAGTTATTAAAATGTTTCCACAATGAATTATGCATTATTCCATCCATCCATTATCTGCAGCACTGGTCTTTTAGGGTCGTGGGCAAGCAGGAGCCAATCCCAGTTGACTTCAGGTGAGAGGGGGCGGGATTACACCCTAAACGAGTCACCCGTCCATTACAGGACTAACACAGACACAAACAACCCTGCATACTCACACGTATTTAAGAATTACAGTAGACCTAATGTACATGAACCATGAACCTTCTGGCTTTGAGGTGATGGTGCTGCCTTTAATGCATTATTATTATTATTGTTAATAATTTTTAAGAAAATAAAGACTAAATGCATCAAAGAAAATGAAAAAAATTGAATCAAAATTTAAGCAGGACCACTGTATATTGTTATATGAGGAGGCTGTTGCCTATCTTAACCGATTCTGGGCGAAGGCGGGGTACATCCTGAACAGCTCGCCAGGCCAGGGCAACACACACAACCATTCGCACTCACACTCACGCATAGGGGCGGTTTGGAACAGCCAATCAGCCTACTGTTTTTGGACTGTGGGAGGAAACCGGAGTACTCAGAGGAAACCCACACAAGCACGTGGAGAACATGCAAACTCCACACAGAAATGATTTTTATTTTCCATTAAGGGCGCAGTTATTCCAGAATCATGTGTGTACTTTGATCACACATCAAATCAAATGCAGGATGAAAAAAAATGTAGTGAGATTACACACACACACACACACACAAGGACATAAATATACATATGCATGCTGCATCGATCTCCCATGGAGGTCATACAAAACATCAATCATCAGAAGCACTGTCTGAAGATAACAACCGTCTGCATTTCTTTTTTCATCCATCAGAAATCAGATCAGGAGAAAAACTGCAGCGTCGGCAAAAGCGTACGTTTCTCCCAACACCGGATTGGATGTGTGGGAAGGATCTGTTTCTGTAGGAAATCCCGGTTTCTAGTGCTTTTAGCTCAAAACGTGTGCACACACACACACACACACACACACACACACACACACACACTCAGACACACACACTCACACACACACACACACACACACACACACACCACATGGCATATATTTCTACCTTCTGTCATGTTTATATCTTGTGAAGAACCAGACAGAACCGGTTTTACTTTAATAAAAATAATGAAGGGATAAATCCTGCATAGCAGCACTGATGATAAATCATTATATACAATCGATCTTTTTTTCTCGTAAGATTTATTTGGGGCTTAATTTTATGTATGAGGAATAATTTCAGAACAATATTAACTCGTTCTTAAATAAAGTAATCAGGTGGGGTTTTTTAAAGGTCCATAATTTATGAAGCTTTGCAAACAAACAAAAAAACTAGAATAAAATGTACATACAAGATAAAATTAAAATATATAAAATATAAATTTGAGTGTGAATAGTTGCCTCACAGCAAGAAGGTCCTGGGTTCGATTCCCAGGCTTGGGGGTGTTTGTATGAAGTTTGCATGTTCTCCCCGTGTAGGCTAATTGGCTGTTCCAAATCACCCCTGGTTGTGAGAGTGAGTGTGAATGGTTGTATGTGTGTTGGCCCTGTGATGGCCTGGTGAGCTATTCCGAGTGTACCCCGCCAGAGTCGGCTGAGATAGGCGCCAGCCTCCCCGCGACCCAAATCAGGATTAAGTGGCTTAGAAAATGAATGAATGAATAAGTTTATAAAATAATACTCTAAATACTGTACAAATATTTACAAATGTTTTCATTCTAAGCCATATTTGAAGTATCCAGGATTCGCAGGGAAACGTTAATGCTTAATGAAGCGTACAGCGTACAGTTTCACAGTAAAACTTTGTTTTATGTTTAAGAAGGATCTTTTACAGTAATCCTCGAAGGAAATCTCTAACATGGAGACTGTGAGTCCTGTACAGTCCTCTAGGACCGAATGTCCGGGCCTGACGAATGAGATTGATTTAGGTGGGCTCCTCTTCTCATCCTGAGGGAATACGGGTATCGATAACCTCCTCCACCAGCACCGTACATGTCTCTCATTGCCGCTATCGATTGGGTTGAACTCGGTGGCGTGTCACACAAGACACTGTTGCTGATTGCCTGCTTGTCACTAAAGCTGCCGGTAGGGTCAAGCCCCCTGTGCATTATGCCCAGCCCGGGTTATTATTATTATTATTTGTGAGAGAAAAAACAACACTCCAGGAAATTGTGTCTATGCCTACACGTTTGTTCAGGCTGCTGGAGAGACATAGGCATTCTTCACTCACACAGGCTGGCAAGAGATTGTCCAGGACAGCAGACAGTGAGAAAGAGCCAGGACTCTTGAGTGACTTGCTTATGTTCCCAGCAGATGATCAAAGCTCAGGGGAGCAGGACCGACGCCAAGGTCCCGGCCCTCTTGTCTCTGTATGGATTTGCTGAGACCTCCGAAAGTGTGAACGCGGCACGTAAGCAATTACTTTGAAGTAGGATGCTTAGACGTTAGCGAGAAGTGCATCTGTTGTTGCTGCCAATGCTATATTGTCGTATATTTATGCCAAATCGAGAAAGAAATGCATCAGCATATTCCTACATAAAGCCCAAACACTCAAATTAGATTTAGAAGATTTCTGAAAAGGATGCGTCTGCTCATCTCAAATTCTAAGCAGGAAACCTCTAATAGAGAAACATCGATATCACCGATCTGCCCTCTTTTCATTCTTTTCTATCCAGTCTGTTTTCTCGCTCTCTGTTTCTCTCTCTGGTTTGTGCTATCAGCAAATTTACGTTGGTGAGAACGATGGCCTGCGTGTACAGGTGCAGTAAGTCTCTACTGGTTATCCAAATACTCCAAACAGGCTTAGTGTACACTTCCCGACTATCAAAATCTAAGAATCTCTCAGAACATTTTCATGCTATACGATTATTCTTAACAATGTAGCACTGCGCCCTCTATATAATACTGTACATGGTCAATATTTTGTGCAAAAATAATGAAAAATAAAACAGCTGCAAGCAGCGATTCCCGGGGTCCAAGCAGAAGACTTGAAAGTCACAGGCTGTGACGAAGAGGAAGATGGGAGATGATGAACAGAAAGATGAGGTAATGACACTGAGATAAGATGGCACAAAAAGAAGTGAAAATCTCACAGAGTGGATTTTTACCCTAAAAGAGAAAAATAATAATAATAATAATAATGATGATGATGATGATAAAAATATTAATAATAATAACAACAACAACAATAATAATAGGCGGCATGGTGGCGCAGTGGTTTGCATGTCCGCCTCACAGTAAGAAGGCCTGGGTTCGATTCCCAGACTCGGGGCGTTGCTGTGTGGAGTTTGATGCTTTCCCTGTGTTTGCGTGGGTTTCTTCCGGGTACTCTGGTTTTCTCCCACAGTTCAAAAACATGCACAGTAGGCTAATTGGTTGTTCAGGGTATACCTTGCCCTCGCCCAGAGTCAGCAGAGATGGGCGCCAGCCTCCCCGCGACCATAATTAGGATTAAGCGGCTTAGAGAATGAATGAATGAATGAATGAATGAATGGTAATCCTGCTAACAAACACAGAAACCGAGAGTAAAGCATAACCACCTCAGCAGTGGGAATGTGGAGGAAGGTCTGGACACAGGCAATGTGAAACTGGAGGTATTGTGAAAAAAAAAAGCAAAGGCATCCTAACAACCCTTTTGGTTTACATTTCATACTCGCTCTTCAACACGAATGTGTAGATGCACAGTAGATACACTGATGATAAACTGGGTTCAGGGATCTGCTGCGCATGCCAGGAGAAGAACCTTTTTAAGAGCTATTCTTGCCCTAGCTGTAAAGCGGTTCGCACCATGGACTTCATCTCCAAGAAAATTCAGAACACTTGAACACAAGGGTCTCCGTGGTGTAATGTGGCTAAAACTCAAGGCTAAAATCATTTTATTTAAGCAGCTGGGTTTGTGGTCAAGCATAGTGTTGGGATTGACTTGCTAAAATGTGCTGGCTTATCAAATGGAGGTTTAATCACATTAATCACATACTAATAGGTGCTTTTTGCCAGAGTGGCAGCTCGGGATAGATAGTGATGTGTTTGTGGGTTTGAATCGAAGGACTTACTTCATGCACAACAGATTAAAACTGAGCCATATCATTACAGTCAGAGGTCGCATTAGCTGAACATGTTATTACTACTGGATAGGCCAGGTCAAGTGGGATCGTTTTGGCGCGTTTTTTTATGACTTGGGTAAATCATCTTCATTTCTGAATTTATTGGAGCCCAATTCAGTTCAGTACATTCATTCATTCATTCAGTTATCCATCCTACTAGGGTTGCTGGAACCCATGACCTTCCTGCTGTGAGGTTAACTACTACTCCACCATGCCACTTGTCTTTGGACTGTGGGAGGAAACCAGAGTACCTGGGGGAAACCCATACAAGCATGAAGAGGGAATGCAAACTTCACACAGAAATGCCCTTGACAAGCCTTGGACTCAAACCCAAGACCTTCTTGCTCTGAGGCAGATGTGCTAACCAATACGCCACTGTGCCACTGGTCTTTGGACAGGGGGAGGAAACCAGAGTAAACAAAGGAAGCCCATATAAGAATTGGGAGAGCACACAGAAACGTCTCCGTCGAGCCTGTTCAATCGAATGCCAGTAAAGTGATGTGATCTAATCCCCTGCTTACATTGCAACTCTTTCCTTTTTTTTCTGAACTATTACAAGTGACTGAACAAGTGTGTTTGTGTGTGTATGAGGTTGGAGTGTGTCTTACACTTGGCTGGCAGTATGACAGCTCCAGTAGGTGAGGCCATTACCAGCACAGCCGGCCCCTCTGTGGGTACCTGCCTCTCAGCCGGTTAGTGACACATGGTGGGAAATGAAATGGCAGATGAGATTTGAAGTGCTTAGTGGACTAGGATGGTCAGCTGCCGTCGCGATCTCCCCATGGAACCCTGGCAACAACCACAGCTACTGATCGCCTTTAATCATTTGGCCTGGCAGACAAAGCATGGCGACTTTTACACCTTTCACAGAGAATGCTGGGCTTACTGATCGTCCATTGTGTGTGTGCGTGTTGTTACAGTCTCAATTATAATCACTGTATACAGTGGTTGGAGCATAGTCTCTGAGCTCGAAATTAGCCTTTTTCTGAACATAAAGGAATTTGCATGTCCGCCTCACAGAAAGAAGGTCCTGGGTTTGATTCCCAGACTCGGGGCGTTGCTGTGTGGAGTTTGATGCTTTCCCTGTGTTTGTGTGGGTTCCTTCCGGGTACTCTGGTTTTCTCCCACAGTTCAAAAACATGCACATTAGATTAACTGGCTGTTCCAGATTGGCTCCATCCTCCCTGCGACCTTAATAGGATTACACATTTCAGAAAAGGAATACTAAAGGAATTATTTTGTGCATAAACAGTAAATAAATAAATAAATAGATAGATAGATACACAAATACAGCACTGGCGTATAACCATAGATTAATATCAACATCATAATGCAAAATGAAGTCAATATTCTAACACACTTTACTTATATGATGTGTCAAACTCAAGGCCCAACTCATTTTTTATGGCCCATGAGTGCTTTCAAATTAAATGATTATGGTACATTCTTTACATCAACCATTACCAGGAAATGTGATTCATCATCCAGCCACTAGGTGGAAGCAGCATATTTCAAGTAAACCTCTGGTCATTCAGATCACAAGCTAGCTTCTCGCTATTAAGCATTGTCAGGAATGGAAAGTGACTAAAAGATAAGTGAACAAATACCTAAACTCAGTGAAAATGAGTTTGACCCCAGACAGCTCGGCAGACCATCGCAGGGCCAGCACACAATCATTCACACTCGCACTCACACCTAGGGGCGATTTGAAACAGCCAATTAGCCTACTGTGAATGTTTTTAGACTGTGGGAGGAAACTGGAGTACCCAGAGGAAACCCACACAAGCACAGGGAGAGCATGCAAACTCCACACAGAAACACTGAATCGAACCCGGGACCTTCTTGCTTTTTGCACAGATGTGCTAACCACTGCGCCGCCCCTGTATGCTAAACATGTTAGCCCTATTAGCGATACTAGAAGAGAAAAAGCCTTTATGCAACCCAGTGAATATCATCAACAATCAATTAAATTGTATTCTATCTATAACCTATAGAGCTCATTTAGATGGCAGCGCTTCACTCTAGTTCATACATTAGCTGTAGATGCTCCTCTAACAGCAGCATTATGCACACAAATGCCATTTGGAGTTAACCTGATCCCTTCTGCTCCAGCGAGTAACAGAGCCTGCGTCTGATTTTCAGTACAACAGCACTCCAGTCGGTCCGCTGAAGTAAAAACAGCTCAATCCAGTCTCGAATTAAAGGACGAAGGTGGGAAGAGGAGAGGAGGGGTGGGCGAGAGGAAGGAAAAGGAAGGAAGCTAGATCGAAAGCAGCAGGGTTAGATTAGTATGCCGTGGGGGAAATGCGGCAAGCGTGAGAATTCACCCTGAACACTTGCACTTCAGCGGCATCGTATTATACCAGCACAAACTTGACAACAATATAGGCATGAAGGTAAATAAAGTGACATGGGGGAAGAGGATTTGAGGAGGAGGAATGAAAGACAGACAGGGAAAGAGAGAAAGAATGAGAGAAAAACCACACATGAGCATGTGTCTGTTTGACTCGGGCTTTTGATAGTGTTGCCATAGCAACCGGGAGCCAATTTCCAGAGCGTCGTCATCACTATGACTGCTCCTGTGGAAACGTAAGGGTAAAAATAGATGCTGAGGCCAGAAGAACAAAGCGCTATTTAAAAGAACACAAGGGAGGAAGAAAGAAAGAAAGAAAGAAAGAAAGAGGGAGAATGAAAGAAGAAGAAAGATGACAAAAGAAGATGACTGGATGGATGGATGAATGAATAGATGGATGATGGATGGGTAGATGGATGGATGGATGGTTGGATGGATGAATAGACGGATAGATGGATGCTGGTGAGCAGGAAGCAATAGACGATTTTAAAATGGTGGTGCTTTGATTGACGTGGCATGTGCGCAAGGAAACCCCTCTGTTTGTGAGATTTAGTTGAAAGCAACAGTGCTGTGTGGGCTGCGTGAGATGAGGGCTTCCTCATAGGCCTGCTCCCCCCCTTCCACACAACACACACACACACACACACACACACACACACAAGGGTGACCAATAGCCAGGTTTAGAATCTGCTAATACGTTATAAATTAGCTCATTTAGCACCCTATATTATTTAATGACAGATTTAAAAAGTTATTAGCGTTATACAGGAAAATGAGGTCATGCTATCTCTCCCCCTACATGCTTTCATTCATTAGTTAGCCACATTAAAATGCTTTTAATATTAATTATTCTTAAAATCTTTAAATTGTTTGATTTATGCATTTTTCCAGCTTCTTATATGTTTACTCTTAGCACAACATCCTAGATGGCTTTACAGCAATTTTTTACACCAAGGCGATGCCGGATCAGTGCTCCTTGGGCATTTCTGTCCCCTGAGGTTGCCAGTGTAATCACGTACAAGCCTCATACTCCCTCAGCATCAGTGTAATTTAATTAAGCATGAAGATCTGTAATTAGAAATGTATGTGTAGATATTCTTCCCTGTCCCTCTCATATAAAGGTCTACTGGCACTCCAGGATTTGAACCGGATCCAAAGCCAGGGTCTGGGTACATCCGAAGTGTTTTTATTTTAAAAAGTAGGCTATTTGACCTTTTATTAGTCTACATAAAGAGAAGAAGGTTCGCTTTGTCTGAAACGTATTCCATGACATTTCAGCGTAAAAAAACAAAAAAACAAAAAAAAACATTAATGGAACTCCATGTTAAATCTTATTACAGTGCTTCAGTACACAGTAGCAGTGCTTTTTTTCCCTACGTCTGCCAAGGAGGTTGAATTTACCTGCAGGTTGTGTGTTTGTTTTTCAACAGGATTAAGCAAAAAAAGTATGTGCGGATTTTTAATGAAATTTCTATCAGAGGCAGAAGTTTGGACATGGAAGACTTCATTACAGTTCAGAGGTGATCCGGCTAAAATTCTGGGTTCAAGATTTTTTTTTAAGGATTCTTTAACATTATGAGATTTTTTTTGGAAGTGTCATATTACAGCAGATCCACTAGGGGGTGGTGTGTACGCTCTGTTATTTTTGCAAAGTTATTCGTGGATTTTTATGAAATTTGTACCAGAGGCGGAGCTTTGGACAAGGAGGACTTCATTAGAATTTGAAAATGATCCAGAACACATTCTGAACCCAGGAAGGTTTTAAAGGGATAATTTGTGAGATAGGACAATTTTTGTCATTTTGGTGACATTTGGGAGATTGCTGGACTTGGTGGAGGTTTTGCGTTCTCTAAGTGCTCTTGTGTGTGACATATTTATAAAGTAAAAATGAAAAATGCCTTTATTAACTCTGGAATCTGTACGCTAATCTGAAGGCAGTATGAGCAAATCAATTTCAAGACCAAATCAAAACAACTCAGATGCCAAATATTTATTCAGCAGCAAACCCAATGGACACTGGACACACACAAGCATTCCTGATTCAATTTACTTCAGTTTTAAATGCGACGTCATGATAATCATCTGTACATTATATTACACGAGCCAAAACATTGTCGAAATCTCAGTAGTTCACTGCTCAGCATCCAACCTGCTAAAACGCACAGCTAAAACTGTTAACTGCCTGAATAAGTAGGACCAGCACTCGCCGGATCTCCTGTAGTAAAGTTAAGATGAAATCGTAAGTTGTGTTAGATGATGTATATCCACAGCTATAAACTATAGATAAAGCTATATATAAATAAATATATATA
>JAQMYF010000026.1:2897896-2915944 GCA_030014195.1 Neosilurus mollespiculum
GTCAGCGTGTTTCTGCCCTGCGATGGCCTGGCAAGCTGTCCAGGGTGTACTCTGCCCTCGCCCAGAGTTGGCTGAGAGGCTGAGATTCCTAATTAGGAATAAGCGGTTCAGAAAATGAATGAATGTTCGGTGTTTTCTTGCATGTGAAACAGACGTGAGGTCATCGGATATGACAATAACACCACGGCTGGCTCTAGTTCACAGGTTCCCAACCCTGGTCCTGGACGACCCCCTGCCTTGAACATTTTTGTGCTTTCCCTGTTCCCAGTATACCTGGTTTAACTAATTATCTAATTAACAGCTCTTCATGACTTAAAGTGAATGTGATTAAAATATGCAGGACATGAGGTCCTTCTGGACCAGGGCTGGGAATCTCTGCTCTCATGGACTCATCCTCCCAAAGTAATCAGCGAAGCACATTAAACTGTTCTGGAAGTGTGGCACTGAAAACTATTTTGACCACGCCCCCACTACGTTCATCCAGTTTTCATGATGCACCCAACAACCTAGACAGCTCACCAGTCCATTGCAAGGCCAACACATAGACAGCCACTCACACTCACACCAAGGGGCAAATTGAAACAACCTATTGTACATGCCTCTGGAATATAGGAGGAAACCAGAATACAGAGGGGAACCCATGCAGGCACAACCTCCACATGCTATATGCCATGTCTGATAATGCCTCATTTCACCTCATATTAAGCAACAGGGATTTGGGGGATTTCAGGATTTTTTTCCATACACGGATCATCTCCAAAATCACAAAAACAACCAAACCAACACGGTTGAAAACATATAAAAGAATAAAAGAATATGTGATATATGTCTATTTTTTGTAGAGAACATAGAATATAAATTAAACCAAACACTGAATTTAACCAGAAACATTTATTTATTTGTTTATCTACTTACTTATTTATATTTTCAGAGCAGTGTGAATCACACTCATGAACCATTTTGTTCATATTCCTGTTTTTTCATTCCTTGTAACCTTCCTAATTCCTGCCAGAGATACTCAGCACTAGCTTTAGTGTTACTGTACAGTGTAAAAAGGACTCAGTAGCTTTTTCCTCAAGGGAATTAAGATTATGAGGCCTATCGATCTTTGTCAGCCAATCACAATTTCAGTCTCTTAAATAAGGCATAAAATGAGTTAGTTCAGTTTTGACCGCGTGTCAGTTTAGTGCTTGAAATGTATTTCACAGTAATGTGAGAACAAGAGCTAAAACATCATTATATCTCATGAAATGACTGCAAGGTATGTGGAGGGAAAAAACCAACATTTTGGAGAGAGAGAGAGAGAGAGAGAGAGAGAGAAAGAGAGAGAGAGAGAGAGAGAGAGAGAGAGATTATTCAAAATTAATAAATAGCATTATACCCAAATCACAAACTTTACAAGATATTAAACAAGCCCAACTTTTCTGATATCACATGATAACACTGTGGGATCAAATGTGGGTTTTTATCTTCCAGTCAAGCAAACCTTCCTGTCTCTGTATTGATAGATTCTCTTTTTATTTCCTCTGTTCAATGAAAATGCATCTCCTTCCACTAAAAAGCCTGCAATAAAAGCTATGGCAATAAAACTGAAGAGTACACTGAGCAGTAGCGCGTGCCGAACTGCCACAGCAGATATCATGAAAGAAAGAAAAAATACGATCACAAAGAAGGGCAAGGGAGAGTTCAGCTATTATTCAGCTGATTGGAATTTAATATAAGCTAATCTTTTTTCATCTAATGAAAGCTGTGGTTAATTATAAAGGAGGGTGGCACAAAGATGAATTACTCTGCCGTCATTCTAATTTTAAGAACCATTTGGCGTAGATGAAAGCCTTTACAATTTGTAGTTTTGCCGTTCTTGATAACTCCATATTGAAGTGCATTAAATGTCATAGAGTATCTGATGGAATGGAAATTTAGTCTTGTAAAAACGAACCCCTTTACAATCAAATATCATTGAGTTTATATAATATGTTCTGATTATAGACAGCAGATCTGATTTACAATATGAAAGCAATCATTTTAGTTGCAGCCCTGTGGAATTCACATATGTCGTATCAATGTGCACCCACATCCGCGTAAAGACTGCGTATTCCATGACGCTTCGGCTTCTCCAGCTTTGAGTCCCCATGCAAACTCAATCAGAAGCTCAATTATGGGACATTCAGAAGTGTGAGTTAGCGTAGCACCTTCTGGCTTTTTTCTGTAATTGCATCTCAGACTATCCTCTAGGAGGATCCATTAATCATGCTGAGCAATTCTCTGACATGAATCTCAACTTTCTCTGCTGCTGCCAAGGCGTGATTAGTGGCTAACCTCGGGGCATGTGCTGGCACCCTGTCAAACTGCTGATATGCAGATGAGCTGTCAAGTATGAACTAAAGATAAATTTAGACACAATAGCACTTTTTTTTTAAAAACAAATTAACCGCATTTGTTAAATATTTATTCGCACTTTGTTACATGCTAATACCTGTAAGATGCTCTCATGTTTGACAATTAAATAAATATATTTTAACAAATTACCCACATTCAGTGAATATCAGTTTACTCGATCACAATACGCTTAATGAATTTCTTATTATTAGTACCTAGCTGCAGTGATTACTGATAGAGATTAACCTGTTGGCTATTTTACTGTTAGATTGCTTAGTATATTATGGCGGTGTGGTGACAAAGTGGTAAGCACACCTGCCACACGGTAAGAAAGTTCCAGGCCTGGCAAGGGCAACTCTGTGTGGAGTTTGTATGTTCTCCACATGCTTGCATGGGTTTCCTCCAGGTACAATGGCTTCCTCCAACAATCCAAAATCTTGCACATTAGGCTAATTGGATGTTACAGATTGCACCTAGGTGTGAGTGTGAGGGTGAATGGCTGTGTGTGTATGTGTGCGCGCCTGTGGCCCAAGTAGGATTTAGTGGATTAAGCGATGTAAATTAGATAGTTTTGTTTTTAGATAGTTAAGTTTTTTTTCTGGTTCTGTAGTTAACAAAACACTTCAAACAAAATATTACATTGATTTACATAAGTTGGAATATTTGCATCAGAGTCCTTCCTACCCCAGAGCGGTAATGATGGAAGACCATATTCTCTTTGTTATGAAGACGTGTGTGGTCTGGACCAATCCTGTGCACCTCCGGCTATGCAGGCATGTTGGACCAACGCCAAAGAACACACAACAGAAATTTTGTATTTTGCAGATTACAGCTCTTCACTCTCGAAATGCGCCCCTGTGGCACATCTGCTGCCTTATAAACAATGCATTATCACAAAGAACCACCTTCTCAGTCAAGAAGCAACTACTTGTGCTGTTTTTGGCAGCTAACACAGGTTTTCATCATAAACACAGGAAAAGTCAGATAACTATTGTGTTTTTTAATTACTGTGAGCCTGCACTGAGAAAATAGAAGTGCTATGTAGCCAACATTGCTCACCACCACACCGGTTCATCCCTCTGAAAATAAATAAATAAATTAAAACTGTGACAAGCTTTGCAGGTTATTTGCAGTTTCTGGCTAAGTACTGCACCAACGCTGACTTGCAAGATTGTATTGATTAATTATACCTGGGAAGGAAAGTGCCTGGTTAGGTGAAGACCAAAAAAAATCCATATTCTTATCACCACATAATGGAAAAAAGTCTTTTTAGAAAATCTTGTTATCAACCAGAGCAGTCAGAATATCTCTCTGGGATGAATGCTGTTCGTTTCTTCTTCGCTAAAGATGAGATTAATAGGCATATCCAAACATGAGTACGTTACAGTACCGATTCCAGCTACAGACATTTCCTCGACACTCAACAGCTTCTCTATCAGGCAAGAAAAAACGGTGAATGTCTGAATGAAATTAAATTCCAGGTATGACTGGCTTCAGTACAAGCTCATTCATCATGCTCAACAGCAATGACAAATCACTCGTTTTAAACAATTACCCTATTTACTTCATGGTTTGGGTCTACTTACATTTTGGCTAATTAACCTGACAATTTTTATGAAGAAACACGGCTGCTCATAAGAGTTTTTTTTTTTCCGTGAGGTGATGATCACAGACATTGACACTGATATGATTGTTTCCACGTTTTTATAAGATATGGTCACTATTCAGCATGGCATATGCTCGGTTAAAACATTTCTTGGCACCATCAGTTCAATTTGGCTCATTTTACTATAATATTTCCTTCTAAAATCAGCCCCACTCAGTTGGCAACTAAAAGTATAATTCAGGCTCAATAGCGATTCAGCTAATAGCAAGACTGGTTCTATTTCACTAAGTTCTTTATGCTATTCGCAGTCTAATAGCCTGCCATCCCCAGACAGGCAGAATAAGTTGTTTGAAATGCTGAAATGTATTGTTTAATTTCTTTTCTAGCTTTAATAAATATGGCAAACATATTGATCGTTTGAGGGGCTGATGGGTTTGTTTTGTGGTTGCTGAATTTCAAACCCAGAATTTTATTAGAATTATGTCTAAACAGTGCCCCACTCTGCCCCCCAAAGCTCATGTTTCCTGGCTGTGTGGGTGGCAATCTGTTTTGTAAATAATCTTAAATTAAAAGGACACACATAACAATAAATCAAAAGTTAACAATGTACAAACATTCTGATATATTATTATTATTCATTCATTCATTTATTTTCTGAACCGCTTATTCCTACTTAGGGTCGCGGGTTATTATTTTTATTATAATAATAATAATAATAATAATTATTATTATTATTATTATTATGAATAATAATAATAATAAGAAGAAGAAGAAGAAGAAGAAGAAGAAGAAATGTGACTAGTCTATTAATATTTGCCAAAATTTGCCAAACTGCTTAATCCTATTAGGGTCACAGGGATTGGAACCTATCACAGCCGACTCTGGGTAAAGGCACGGTACACCCTGAACAGCCCACCAGTCAATTGCAGCATCAACATGCACACAACCATTTACATTCAATCTCATACCTAGGAACAATTTGGAACAGCTGGTTAGCCTAGTTGTGAGGAAAGTTGGAGGAAACCCACATAAGCACGAGGAAAATATACAAATGCCACACAGAAACACCCTTGCCGAGCCCGGGACTTGAATCCTTCTTGTTGTAATGTGAAGGTGCTAAACACCAGACCACTGTGTCGGCTAAATCCAATAACATTTTCTTGGAGTTTATAACTTTTCAGTTGGCTGGTGTAAATTTCTACAAGGCTTTTTTGGACAGTTATGCATTCTTTGCCTCCTAAAGTGCTATGACTTGGCAACCTCACTGATAGAAAAAAAACCCTTTGCCATGCACAGAAATTTTGGGTTCCCCTGCAGAAAAACCAGCCAAGAACCCTTAAAGCTGCTGAATCTAGTTTGTTACTGTAAAATAATTCAAGAATTTAGAAAGATATGTATAATGTGGTTCAGAGACTCATGACAGAAGCCAAGAAACCATACAAGAGCGGTCCAGATTCAGACTCGCATCACATTATTCCTCTGCCTCTGTAATTGATAGCAAGCCTTCTTGGAAACCTCTAACTTCTTGATTGTTTTTGTCTACTAAGCATTTTTTGTTATCATCTGATGTACAAACAATATCAAGCCAAACACCAGTGATCTGGAAATCTAATAATATAAACATGGATGAATTAACCTGTCTAAAATCACATATTATGGAAATGGGTAATGTTATAGCTTTATACTTTATATAACTACTTCAAAACCAAGACTGTGGGAAATAGGAATCTGTGCTCTATCACCGGAGCACCTGGATGAAACCCACACAAGCACAAAGAAAACATGCAGACACCACGCAGAAACAGCCTTACTGGCTGCGAGATATGAACCCAGAACCTTCTCTCCGTGAGGCGACCGTGCTAGCCACTAAGCCGCCGCGGGATCCAACTGATCACATCTCATCTTATTTGCTGAGCCACTTAATTCTTCTAGGATCCAGGGTGTGTCACGCCTTCACCCAGCGTCGGGTGAGATAGGCTCCGGCCTCCCCACGGCCGAATTAGGATTCAGTGGTTCAGCGAATTAATGTTTTTATTTGAATACGTTTCTTGATTACTACTTTTAAACAAGTCAGTGTGTTTTAAATCGTTCCACAATTTAAAGAAAGCTTAGACAAGGTAGAATAAATAAATAAATAAACAAACAAACAAACAAACAAACCAACCCTACTTTATAAACACCCAGTTCACCGGCTGAGTTGCGAACACCCTTCTATTCTTCATAAAGTCCACTACAGAGTGTGCAAACTGTATTACTTAATATACTTAATAGTGCACTCATACACAGAGTAGGAAGCCGTTTGGGAGTTAGCGCGTGATACGTGATTGAAAAAGCCCTCCTCGCGCAGAATTTTTTTCCCGCCAGCACCAATGTGCGCGCGCCGGGAGAAGGGGGCGGGAAGGTTGGTTTGAGAGACGCAGGCAGGGAAGCAGACAGGCAAGCTCGCGACGCTAACCGCTGCCTCACCTCCTCACTGCAGCCCACTCACCTCAGCATCTTCAGCAAAGTCTTCTCTGGAAGTAAAAGCAGACATTGGTCAGGAATGAAACGATTTGTGTAGAAGTGGAAAAGAGAGAGAGAGAGAGAGAAGGAGAGAAAACGCTCGTCAAAGCTGGAGAAAACTCAGAAGTGGGTCGAAAAATTAGAAAAAGAAGAAGCGACGTTCATCTGCTGAGGTAATTTTTCCCTCTCGCTGTATTGTATGCTAGTGACACTCATCTCAAAACGTCTTTCTGAGGTAAAAACACCATCCTTAAAATGTTAAAGTAAAACAGCCCAGTGTTTCATTCATGAACCAGGACGGGTGGTGTGTGTGTGTGTGTGTGTGTGTCATACATTTTTTGAAGGTTTAACAGGTCTCCTCCGTCTGCTGCAGAAGTGCAATCCTGAGGTGAATCCTCAGATCATTCAATCTCATTCACATTTCCTCATCCAAATTATAAAAAAGGTAGGAGAAGATATATATATATATATATATATATATATATATATATATATATATATATATATATATATATATTAGTTTTCAGCTCTTTTGATTCTTATTAATTGATTAAGGGGTTGACGTTCAAGTAAAATATAATAAAAGGGCAATTCGATTCACCACACATCACAATAACATCACATTTTAATCAGTTCAGATTTACTTTTAACACCTGTTTACGATTAACATCTGAATTTAAGTGTCCTTTTAATTAACGAACATTAATCAGTCTACTGATGCTCTTAATGTAATGGGAGAAGACTGTAAACTTAGCCTATAAACAAAAATATAAGATCATGTTAGAGACATGTATTTAATATTTAAATATATTCAAGATTTAAAGTCTGATGTCTGTGAGAGAGCTTAATTTATTCACAGGATGCTCTCAGTAATGCTCTGAATAATTATATAGAAAGAGAATAGATGCACTAATTAATTTGTAGGCAGCTTTCGTTTCCGACTCTGTTACTGTCATATAGATAAGAGTGAAGAGGAAACAGTTGTTTTAGTGTTTATTTTATTCCTGCAATCAGCATTGAAGCAGAACTGCCAGGGTATCAAGCTCTCGAGAATGTGTGTATGTGTGTGTGAGCTTGTGTATGTGTTCGGGTAGAGGGGGTTGTGTGTGTATATGAGAGAGAGCGAGAGAGAGTGCTTACGCGAGCGAGAGATCTAGCTCTTCAACTCAGCGTACAATATGCTTCATGACATTATCTGTTGCTTTTTGTTTTGTTTTTTTTACCCTAAAAATTAGGCATGAAGCTATAAACTCACCCCCATGAAAAATTTCATTGTGGCTTTATAAAAAAACAAAAATCAAAACCCACTGTACTCTCAAGTGCCTTTACTGCAAAAGACCCTGAATAAAGGAAAAAAAGCCCAAACCAAAACAACCCTGAGCAAAATCAATTGCCTGAGAAATGAGAGAACATTCTGCCTGGCTCATCTTGGTGACTGTGCATATAACAACAAAGAAGTGTGCAGAAAAGAAAAAAAGAATTTTACCGTCCTATAGATTAACACACGGGAAACGCGGTGGAACAGATTAATGATTTGAAGCCATGGGATTCACAGTCAAGGCCGTGGGGGAACGGAGGCGGTAGTAGGTGAGGAACGAGTCAGGTTAAATGCTGGATGCCGGAGGTCTGTGGTCACAGGGGAGCCATTTACAGCCACCTCGAGTTACTTAGTTCCAAATTGAACATTTCTTGGATTTTAGCACCTAATGTAGCCGGGAAGGGTATACGAGGTGTTTCAGACTCCATCCATCCATCCATCCATCCATTTTCTGTACCACTTACCTGTCAGGGTCGCCGGTGAGCTGAAACCAATCCCAGCTGACTTCAGGCGAGAGACAGGGTTACACCCTGAACAGGTCTGTTGTACGACTAACGCAAACAACTATTCCCATTCAAAGCTATGGCCAGTTGACCTAATCTGCATGTCTTTGGACTGTGGGAGGAAACCACAGTACCCGGAGAAAACAAAGTCAATTACGAAGTTCAAACACAAAACCTTCTTGCTGTGAGGGAGAGAGACCATCCGGGTCTGCTGTGCCTCTTTTTGGGCAGGGTTGAGGGTACTAAAAGCACATTCAATGCTCTCTTGCCTGGTTGGAGGATCTTAGCTCCCTGATGCTTTTGAACATTTTGGTGTGATCCAGTTTTTTGCTGCTTAAATCTGTTTTTTCTTGCCTCTGAAAAATTTGTTAACAATTTGTTAATAACTCAAATGCCTTTAAAGTAAGTGGTTGATACCTGAAAGGCAGTAGATTTCCCTGGAAGTTTGCCCTAAAGCTAAAGTTGCTAGCTAACTAGCTATTTATCTGGGTGGGTGGGGATGTTTGAGGGGGTTGGGGGTGTAGCTCATGATATGGTGCTTTGTATTGTTTAATACAAATCTCAGTTCAATAATCTAACGTGAAAACTCCACCTAATATGTGTACAATAAACCAGTACTAATACCACAAGCATATGGTTTATACAAATACATACTCTCTCTCTCTCTCTCTCTCTCTCTCTCTCTCTCTCTCTCTGTCTCTCTTTCTTTCCTTAACAAAAAAAAATCACCATATGGTAGCTGAGATGGAAAACACTTCATTATTACTGTAACGCAAAACAAAATCTGAAACGGGCATGAGTGAGTCCAGTGTGGGATTGAGGAGAGTGAATATTCTGATTGTTTTTTTTTCTGTTTTATTTTTATTGTTCTTTCCAAAAGAATCTGGAAGTATTCACGGAATTCAGTTTCATGTAATCCGTCGACACATGTTGCATCAGCTGTCCAGTAATAAACAGCCAAACTGTTTTCCCCCATAATCTGATTTATTTTATGGCCTCGGTGTGTCAGAGAAGTCTGTTCTGTGCTTTATTAAATAAGCATGACATGGATATGTCTCTATTGGCCCTTCAGGATATTAATAACAAGCATATACCTTTATAAAAACAAATAAATTTAGTTAAGTTTAATATGACTGTGATTACTTTCCACCCGGTTAATTTGAACGTCACACTGGGGATTGCGCTATTCAATGTGTTTCTCATTTTAACACATTCAAAGTATCCAATGTCTAAGATGTACTATCCAAAGGTAGTGCTCATTATTTTTCCAACATGCCAGGTTGTACAAGGTAAAAAGTTAATCTTAAATCCTTAAAGCACCAAAGTAAAAGGCACATCACAGAGAAATATTCATCAGACCTCTCTGATGTGCTCCCATTTGTTCCCAGGAACCTTGTTTTGTACTTTTCCATCACTCACTGTGAGGTTTTTTGTTTCGCCAAACTTATCTTAGATTTTCTCACTATGTAGTAGATTGAGAGAGAAACCCACACCATAGAAGAGAAAATACATCCAGGAACACAGTTCTGTATTTTGAAATATTTTGTTGTACAGATGCACTTCATTAGCAGTAAACATTCTTCAGTGGTGTGTTGTAGGCCAAGTGACTTCTTGTACACTATTCCCTCATCCAGTCATCATTTGGTTCAGGAAAGAAAATAGTTGGTGTATGAGGTGGCGGTTATGTAACAAGCACTTTTCAGGGTCAAAGCTGCAGTGTGTCGCTTTTTCAGACTGACATTTCTGTCCTTATAGACCGTCAGAGACATAAACCTCTTTGCGGTTGTCTATTTTTAGTTTGATTACTAAGCTACTGTCAAGATTAAGATTGGATGGGAATGTGGCCCATCTTAAACCCTATTGGCTGTTTTGTATTTGTACACTTCAACTGTACATTGACTGTACTCTGTAAACTGTACTCTGACTTCCTACTTGTGAAGGACTTTCATCAATCATGTAACAGCTAAGAAGTCATTTCATGAAGACCTGAAGTACTTTATGGGGGAAACTTTAATCTCTGTCTTCATGACATCTCTGTCATGGTGGGTTCTGAATAGAATTGTTAAAAATGCATAGCTTCTTTCCCAGTTTGTAGAATTAACAGGAGCCAGGTGAAAAAAATCAGCCTTAACATGCCCAATAGACAAATTCAAAACCCGGAAGGAAAATCTGGCTAAAAGTATTCCCACGTGACTCAGCATTCTTGTTCTAAACCTTCGGAAATTTGCAGGGTGTTACAGTTTCATGTTTATGTATGTTTCAGGTGAGTACTGGCCAAACCATGTCAGGCTCCAAAATGCTAATTTGTAAGGGGAGAAAAGGATCTCTCATCTTTCAGTAGAAAGCAATAAAGAAGCTTTGGAATCTGTTCCCTCGCAGTGTGAAATCCTTGCCATACTTGTTTTGACAAATGCTACTTTATTGTTCCACATTTCAGCACTTACTGAGCACAACTATTTCCTAGCTTTCATCTTCTGGAGTCGGAACAGAGGGAATGCATAAGCACAGCTATTAGCATACAGTAAAATACAATACGGTTGCTGTCATCAGGATATTTTAAAGGCTGTCTTGGATTTGGAGCTGATGATTTAAGTTGGAGTTTCAGTCACTGAAAGGAAAATAAGATGGAAACTGTGTGGTTTTAACTAGAAATTCTCCACAGCCTTAACAGGTAGTAGAAATGAAGGAACAGGATGTAGGAAGGAAGGTTTGGCTTTGGCTACTTACACTGCTTTCATATTGAGTTTGACTCTTGACAAGTGCTGCTCTTGATGCTTGTAAGTATTCAGAATTCCCAATTCTGTGTAGAAAGAATTTGTCATTTATTAAAATATTTCTTCTATTTTAATTGTTTCAAAATGCATTCTCATGTTTCAGTAAAGTGAAAAAAGGGTGAAAACAGATCATTGATGTACATTTCATCCTCGTATTTGTAGTGGAGTTGATGATCAGAGCCCCATAGGCATGGCTGTGTCATATCAACCGTCCTTCCGCCTGTACATCAGTGCCAGTCGTATCGTTGACTTAATGCTCATTGGTGCCAGCATAAATAAGAATGTTCATCACAAAGTTTCATGCCTTTGGCTAGTGCGAAAACACACCAAATTCCTTTGGTGAGCTGAATGCAAACACTATGTAGTGTAAAGATGTGATATTTTACTATTAAACATTTAAATTTTCAAGGTTTTTATTTTGGGGCTGCAGAGGTGCATGCTGGGAGTATGGACATTGAGAACTCATGGCGTTTTGATTGGTTCGCTGTGTGATGACGTAATGAGACCTTTGTGCTCGTCGTCATCCCCACGTTCAACACACAAATGCACACACGACAAAATCTTTTGGCAACATGGAACATAAACTTGTTAATCAGATAATAAAACTAACAAGATAGGTGGTACAAATAAACTGTAATAAACAAACAAAACAGAAATTAGCTAGTAAAGGACACCTATCTAATTGAGATATCTATATATTATTGGCTTTTAAGCAGATTAGCAAGGCTAACTGTATTAGCTAATGAATAAAACTTATCACAGGCATTAAACAAACAAATTTTACACTGATTAGCATGTTGTTTGAAAGTATACCAATGAATGCACTAATCAACACAAAAACTGTTTTATTTGATTTACATGTTGGCTGTAATCCATTCATGGAAGTTAAAACGTTCATTCCTTCATTCATTTTCTGAACCGCTTAATCCTAATTAGGGTCGCGGGGAGGCACCCATCTCAGCCAACTCTGGGCGAGGGCAGAGTACACCCTGAACAGCTCGCCAGGCCATCGCAGGGCAGAAACATGCTGATGGCTATGCAGCTACTCTTGACGAAAATCATCAACGGTTCTTTTACATTCCTCTCACCACAGACAGTGAGAGACACGGCCGGCCTTTGATAACCCAGTTAGCTGCACTGGGGGGACAGCAGTGACAACCCCCTGATAGTGGGGCCTGAACCCCCAACCTTGGGAACAGTAATCCAGCACCCTACCACCGGGCCACCACTGCCCTGAAGTTAAAACACTGCAGATAAAACTTTATTTTTGAAGGAAAGTTGATATTTCTGTTAAGTCACAATACTCATTATGTTCAGTTGGCTGATACGAATGGTAATATCCCAATATAAGAATTTATCTATTCATTCATTCATTTTCTCAACAGCTTATTCCTAATTAAGGTTGCGGGGGAGGCTGGCGCCGATCTCGGCTGACTCCAGGCGAGGGAAGAGTACACCCTGGACAGCTCGCCAGGACATTGTAGTGCAGAAACACCCTGACGGCAATAAAACCTGCTCTTAGAATTTATCTATATAAGGTCTTGATAGATCTTAAGGTACATGTTTACAGTGGGGTTTGATATGACAGGATGTAATGGAGGAAGGGTTATAATTTTTTTCTTCGTTTTTGTTCGAGTCAAGCAGGAACTAAAGTTGTGAGATGGGACAATATAGAAATATGGGTACACTGTATGTGCCATATGATTGGTCTGAGGAATAATTCAAGCCAGTCATTTGGATGTCACTTTATGGTGTTCGTTCTATTTGAATAAAATTGAATTTCAGTTTGCTGAAATTACCGATCCTTGTCACTCATGTACAAAGTAAATGAATGGTGCGCTGTCAGTCGCCAGCGTGAACGCAGCTTTATGACTCACAGTTCATACTGAATTTCATTCGGCCACATGACCTGAATTCACTCTGCCTTCACTCTGACTTTGTCCTTCAGCTTTGCCCGAGCTAACTGTAAAACTATAGAGAATGAGCAAACATGAACAAGTGAAGAGTAATAATTAGCTCATTATTATTTAGCTTAACAGCTGCCTTGATTTCTAGACATGGCCAATTCGAGCATGTCGTTCTTTTCTTCCTCCTTATTTTCTAGATGAATGACCGAAGATATACGTGGGGAAAAATAAGTAATAGTCTTGTGAAGTTACAGATAAGAATTAATTCTGGGTTGAGCAAATTGAGGCCATAATGTCACAGCTCTCCTGTAGCTTAACATCATCCTCATCTTTGCTGTGTCTACGGCTGCTGGCTCTCAGGCATTAATGACCTCGATTTGAGGTGGGAAAAAATGCCGGGTCAGTCTCTCTCTCTCTCTCTCTCTCTCTCTCTCTCCCCCCCCTCTCTCTCCCTCTTGGTTTTACCCAAGCCTGACTTCTGATTAGCCAGATCTCATCTAATTTTCTCCTCCTGTCTTTTGAATGTTGCCTCATCAACCCTGTGTTGAGCTCTCTGTACTCATTTTACTCTTGTCAGAGCGAGATAGCAAGCCAAGTCAACTTTTTAACTGCCATGTGTTCGCTATTAATCATTACCCTAGTCATAATTTTAATTAGAGTCAGTTGTGATTGGAGGGGAACCAGACATTGCTAATGATATCAATAGGTGTTAAGCAGAAGTAAAGCCATAGATTGCATATTTTATTGATCGTTTTTGAAGGAGGAGATACATGAGGGGCGGTCGATTAAAGAGCAGCAGGATTATCAAATGGAGACCTGGGAAAAGTGACGTGGCTGTCACAGTTCGGACACCTAGTTGATTATTTATGGATGGTGGAACGATATCAGTGTACTCAGACGAGTGCAAAGGGCCATAAGCAAGCAGTGAAATGCATGTTTTAGCATCCACGTTAATGCAGCCTGACATTTAAATGATAATATTGATAAACCAGGAGTCACATAGAGCACATGCCTTAACATGATATGTCTCCAATCCTTGTTGCTTTCTATGGCTAACATATTTATATACATAAGTATGGGTAAATTCAAGAGAGCATGTTGAGAAAGATGGAGAGAGCTTTATTTTTAAGTTTCTGGAGATTGTCATCTATACACACATTAATAGTAGTAACATTCTTCAGTATACAGTACACTAGGAATACACGTAATTAGTTAACTCTTAATAATTTTTTTTAAACCAAAACAACAAAACTGTTCTTAATTACTTTCTAAACTAGGCTATCATTAGTAGTGGGGTGTAGTAGTTGTGAGTGATGACATCTGGCTGCAATTTATCTTGTAGCTTAGTTATCTCCATTAAGCAGCCAGTTGAAGGATTGTGGTAATAAAAATATTACCATAAACTGAATAGTGATGATTTCTTATGTACCATGATCCTGTTATGAAAGATCCACTTTTATTAAGTGGTGACAAATGAATTTTGACATTGACGTACTGCATAATTTTCCTGTAGAAAAATAAACACTATAGGCGCGGTCTGTCAAATTGAATTTCATTAGATTATAATTTTATGCTGCTGCGGATAAAATAAAAATTAGTAGTCATGCTACATAGTTTGAATCTGTAAATATAGTTAATCAAGTATATCATAAATAATATCAAGCAACAAGCTTAATTTGATCAAAAGGAATATGAAATGTGTGTTTCATGGTAATTAATAGTAAAGTTAATTAATTTTAATAGTAAAATAAATAGTAAAAGGGAATTGTAATAATAATTTTGGGGAAATAAATGTACTATTAATTATATACAAACGATTCAATGTTAAACCTTTTGCTGATGACAGTCCAGTGGCCTACCCTTTTTTTAAACAGCAGCAAGGGTTCTTTTACAAGTCTCTCTTACAAGACAGTGAGAGACATAGTGGTGTTTGAACCTCCGACCTTTGGATCAGTAAGCCAGCACCTTAACCACTGAGCCACCACTGCCCCATCTGATGTAATGAGTTTATTATTACTGGTTTTGTATGAACTGTGCATGTGCTCATCGTATACAAAAAATGGTGCATAAGGAATGGTACTGTTTTATTATATCTGTCATATTGGACATCAGCCTTCCATTTAAGTAAAACTCTGATGCTGATCACTCAATAAAAAAATCCCCCCAACCTCAAATATATTAGTTAATTGAATTATTAACTTAAATTTTTTACATTTAAATATTTTTATTCAGTCTGAATCAGTAATGCAGTGTTCAGAATTAGAACAGTAGAATGCCTGTTCTGATGTTAAAATGCTATAGTATAAAAAGTGCAGTATATTTTATAGTTATATTTTATGAAATTGTAGTCCATCTATATACTGTGTAGATCTTCTTAAGCCTTGCTAATATTTATAGACAGATGAGCGTGTTTTAGAATGAAAATTTGTCTGTATGTACATGTCTAAAGATGAATAAGTCTTTTAACAATGTCTTATTCCTTCTCCCCAAAATACCCACTACTGTGGTGTTCTCTGAAGCGACAGTGCTGAAAGAAACTACTTTCAGCCACTTTTTAACTTTGCTTTAACAGTTACTTATTTTCATGTCATGCTGCTTGTCATCCTTCAGACAGCTTGTCAGTTTTACTTCTTTCGAAGGTTGTTTAGCAAAATTTAAGTCTGACCTAAATCGTAACTCTTACAGTGACATCTTTTGTAGTTGTAGTTGTATTTGTATGAAACCAATAGATTGACGTGTTCTTTTGTGTGAAATCTTTTCAGCCGCCTCAGTGGGGGTGGGGGGTGGTGGAGGTACTGTAATAGTCTGGGTACTAGTGTATAGAGAGTTTTTTTATGCATAATTATTTAAACATAAGTGCCTATTAGTCTATGCATAGTCTAATTATGCATTAATATCAGTATGGTTTGAAAATTTAAAAGTATGTAAGCGTGGTGGGAAGGCTTTGCTCAATTTCACCAACATAGCAAATAGCAGCCATGCTCCAAGATTCGTGCAGATAATTGCAATCATTTAAAAGCATTCAGGAAAGAAACTGGAAGCATTATACACAGTTTTTGAAGGTCAGACATTGGTGCTATTTTTCCAATCCATACATCCGATGTATGAGTACGAATAAATTGGTGCAAGACATCTAATATCACTAACAGAAATAAACCTGACAAATTCTAAAATACTTAAAACAGCATTATTTTTTGATTCATTGTTTTGGACCTTTTTTCACAAACACGCATTGCATCGTATAGGGTAGTGGTGGCTTAATGTTTAAGGCGATGGGTTATTGATCCGAAGGTCAGCGGTTCAATCCTCACTATCACCACTGTTGGGCCCTTGAGCAAGGCCCTTAACCCTCAACTGCTCAGTGGTATAAAAATGATGACTGTAAGTCGCTCTGGATAAGGGCGTCTGCCAAATGCTGTAAATGTAAATATAAAATGAACACGATGTGTCACTAGTTCTTTAACTACAATTAATCTGGATAGTTATTTAATGGAAACTTATAACTGACAAAATAACAGACAGAAAAGCCTCTGTTGAATGTGCGCTCAAATAGCTAATGGAAAGTTTTTTTCTAAACAATGTTTTAGTTTCTCCATTAAATTTCACATTCCCTTAATTCAGATTCTGATGTCTTTTCAGAACAAACATGACTAAAGCAACTGCTGTCTAGTGTATTGTTGCAGATTAAATACTGAGTACTAAGATTTCTCACAACAGACTTCTCATAACTCGTCCAGAACACTATTGTTTAGAGAATACCCTCTAATGTTCTGAATTATCATAATGATCTTATGTACAGGTTCATCTAAATTCTTTATTGTGTGGCACCCTAATGTACAATACTCCATTCTGCTAAAAGATCATTATTGATAATGTTTGCACACAGAACTAATTCAACTTTAACAATAATTTCTTATGCCTAATGCTGAAGAAATTCTCACCATGCCCCAGATTCCCTTCAGAGAGTCTGAGATCGTGGTTTATCTCCGAATCATCAAGGCTTTCAGCTTCTCGAATATCTTATGATAAGAGCAGCCAATGCTAAATAACATTGCACCCCAACCATTAGTTTTGTTTTAAACTCCACTTGGTTAACTTTAACATCGCATTATACCTGGAAGATGGCTAAGGTGTATTAATTGTTTAAATATGTGGTTTTTGACATGTGAGTAGCAAAACTACGACCTCATCTGCCTCCAAACTGTCAGCATGTCATCCTGTACAGAAGGCTATAATTGAAGCTGTGCTGATGCAGCAGTGTTGGCAGGTCGTGCACTCAGTGCACTTTCTCCTGGGTTGAAATGTTTCTCTTTACAGTGCTCTGTTTCAAAAATTAAAGCACTGCCCCTTGAAGACCTTTGCCTCTTTATATCTCACCCCGCTCAAAGCCTCAGCATACATTATGTACCCGGTGAACTGACATTGTCCCCAAAACTGGTGTGTGTCTGTGTCTGTGGGCTTTCATTTACTGAAAATAAGATAAGAAGCGTGAGCAGCAGTTTATCTCAAGGATGATTTAATTCATTCGACAGGAGATAAGTGTAAAAAATGCAAACTCTTGTTCATTAAATTAGCTGGGGGAAATCCTTTTAACCACTTGGGTTTATGTGTCACCCCTGATCCAGACAGGAAAACAATATGTTTCATTACATTTGTTCATAATACTATTGAGTAATGATCTGAACAATCCTTAAAATATATTCAAACAAAATGTGCTGCATGAAGTTATATAACTATATAGCAGTGTTATTAAGAACAAATAGACATTTGTGTATTTGAAACAGGTCATGTTGGTATATTCATCCTTCCATCATTCATCTTTTCTTTCATTCATTCATTCATTTGTTCATTTAAGTTACAAGTTTTAAGTTTCAAGTTCATTTGTCATATACAGGTAACAATGATACATCAGTACTGGCAATGAAATTCTTGTACTCAGAGCTCCCTCAATATCGCACTTAGGAAACAAATATTGCACATAAAATTAACACTGAGATAAAATATAAAGTAAGAATAAAAACTATATAAGTAAAAAGAATTAAAAAATATAATTTTATAT
>JAQMYF010000026.1:2935113-2955062 GCA_030014195.1 Neosilurus mollespiculum
GAGATGGGCGCCAGCCTCCCCGTGACCCTAATTAGGAATAAGCGGTTCAGAAAATGAATGAATGAATGAATATATATTTTAAAGTCTGCACTTCTGACACAGTTTGAAACTGAGACTTGGCAATTTTATATTTTATATGTCCCCAATTTTATATTCATTACGCTCGCTTCCAGCTAAATTTAGGATTCATTTTTTTTATTCTCATTCTGATATACAAACCACTCAATGATCATGCCTTTTGCTTTTATAAAATGCTCCACATATATGTTGTAATATGCTTTTGGGAAGTCTTTCTCCTAGATTTTGGTGAACGACCATGGAGCTTTGTGTTCGTTTAGCTACAGGAGAATTAGTGAGGTCAGACACTAAGGTGGGGTGGGGAGGCCTGCAGTGCAGTACATCCCAACTGCAACACAGAAAACTTGTCTTGAATAAGTCTTTGTATTGCAGGATTCTTTGACAATCACATGACTGTAAAATGACAGGCAGCAAATAAAATAGATGGCCATCGTTTCATAAAAAGTGGCATATGGAGCTGTGCAGTTGAATCTTTGTGCAAGGGCAAAAATGTGATTATAGAATTGTTGTTGGGTATGGAACCTTATTTCTGACCATGCTTGAAAAAGCCATTATATTATTCATTCATTCATTCATTCATTCATTCATCGTCTGAACCGCTTAATCCTAATTAGGGTCGCGGGGAGGCTGACGCCCATCTCAGCCAACTCTGGGCAAGGTACACCCTGGACAGCTCGCCAGGCCATCGCAGGGCCAACAGTCACACAACTATTCGCACTCACACCTAGGGGTGATTTGGAGTGAGCTGGGAATCGAACCCAGGACCTTCTTGCTGTGAGGCGGACGTGCTAACCACTACGCCACCGTGCCGCCGCCATTATCCTAGTTTTACATTTTAATTAGATACATTTGATAAATGTGCCTATTCAGGATGTTTTTGGCAGATGAGCTCACTGAAATAGAAAATAATTTTATCTGGTATATAGCCTTATAGAAGGGCAGTAAGAGAATCAGAGCTCAGTTCGTGTACATGCAGCAGTGCTATAGCTGGTACACGCATCCTGCATAATAATTATGCTGCTGAATGCAGAGAATTTCATACAAAGACAAAGCAACCTTTAATGTTTTAAGGATCAAAAACAAACCTCATGTTTGTTTGTTTTTTTCTACTGATGTATTGAACATCCAGTCATATTTTTCATAAATTACCTTCACTGCATTCTGGTCTCAGAAAATGGCGTCACCAGCAGGTTTTATCTAAATGAACTTTATTTTAGTCAGTTTAGGCGTTTTTTTTTTTTTTTTTTTTTTTTTTTTTTTTTTTTTAAGATTAGACAGGTTGCAGAAATAATTTTTTTATGTGCCTTGGGGTGAATATCTCAGTAGGGGATGCCAAAATAATGCATCAGAGACACTGCAAAACAATAAAAAGTAGATCATTGCAGCTTAACAAGGTTGGTCTTTCAATGATTATTTTATATTGTGCACTGAATATTGGAAAGCCGATACCAATTTACAACCTAGAACTGAGTGCTGTTATCCAACATTGCTGAGACCCTTATTGTGATTTTATAGCACATCAGGAAAGGGCATCCAATATGAAAGGTACTTGCAGTATGTGAATGGTTTAAAAGGTTTTAAACTGGTACAGAAGTTACTGTCCAGCTGCCAGTGTTGCTGAGAAACACCACGTGAAACATGATGCTGGTGATTCTTTTACACCAGTGCCTCAGTACTCAAATGAATATAAATACTATCGTAGTCTAGTTTAAATATAACTCATCACTATATCTGAGTGTACAAACCAAGAAAAAAATATCTTTTGGACCAAAGCATTGATCAACATAACCCAAACAATAAATCAGGTATCTCAGCCATTCTGTTTAAAGGTTTAAGTACTCCTCTAATAGTGGGCAAAAGATAATTAGAAAAATAATGAAGGTAAATTTTTATACTTAATAGAAAAACACTAAAATGTGCAATAAACATGAATTTTTCTTGGGCTGTTCGTGTTAGGGGTCTTCTCAATGGATCATCCTGCTCCAACTCACTCTGTTCTTTGCTTCTTTCTCCATCATGTCAATCATCTGCATGTTCTTCCTCATCACATACATAAATCTCTGTGGCCTTCCTCTTCTCCTCCTTCCATGCAGTTCCATCAACATTTTCTACCAGTATACCCTTCAACCCTCCTTGGCATATGCCCACACCATTTCAATCTGGCCTCTCTCACATTATTCCCAAACACTCCAACTCTGATTTTCTTCTAACATGCTAGTGCTACGGTCTCCAAACTGTACAGTATAGCTGACCTCATTACTGTCTTTTAAACGTTTTCCTTCACTCTTGCAGATACCCTTCTATTGCAAATCATTCCAGCTTCTCCACCTATTTCTCTTCTTCACTTCTTTACTTTGGATAGTTGACCCCAAGTATTTCAATTCATCTTTTTTTCTTACCTCTGCTCCTTGCACCTCTACTCCTTTGATTGATGCACTTGTTTCGTCATTATGTTTTTGACTAAAATTAGGTTGGCAACATAAAAACATTCATCTTCACCTTTTTTTTTTTAAAGTAATGTGTTTTTGTACAGACACAATAATGCATAATGATCTAATTGCCTACACCAAAGAGGTTATATTTTTGCCGGCTGTATTTGTTTGTATGTCTGTTTCTGTTTGTCTGTTTGTGTGTTTTTTTTCTTTGTGAACAAAAAGTTATGAACAGTTTGTCTTAAAATTTTTAGGGAAGGTGGATAATGGGTCAAAGAACAAATGATTAGTTTGACTGAAGGAAAACAGCAGAGAGACTGTCCTTCCTTAGTAGAGGTTTGTGGTCTCTGAGTGCTTCTAGTTTATATCTATAAAAAAGTTTTAAAAATAAAGGGGGGGGGGTGTTAGGGCGGCTCTAAGACTTTTGCATGGTGCTGTATAATCTTTTTTTTTCTTTTCTTTTTTTGGGATTTCCCCCCATTTTTCTCAATCCCCACATCCCCATATTTAATTCCCACCCATCAAGTATTGCCTTCCCTATCACACGACCACCACCAACCAGGGAGGAACATGCAGTGCTGCCACTCGCCTTTTTTCGAACTGCTGCACATGCGTATTTTGGGGGCGTTCTAACAAACTTGGAGGGAAAGCGCTATCCGACCCCTCGTATGAATGAGCTCACAGACGCCCATGATTGGCTGGTGATCGCTGTGAGTGACAGGGAAGTGTGCGTATGCCATCCCTTCCTCCCGTGAGAGTTAGCTCCCATTGACTCCCAGTCACGGATGGCTGTGGCATCAATCCGGATTCGAGCTTGCGATCTCCGGGTTGATAGTCACGCACCTTGTCGATACGCCACTCGGGAGCCCTGGTGCTGTATAATCGATGTTTTTTGTTGTTGTTTTGTAAAGTTAGTCTCGACAGTCTATGGGAAAAACTATACAAAGGAATAGGGCATACAATAAGTTTAATCATAATTATGTATCAGGTAGTTTTGCACTTAATCAAACACTGATTAACAAGATCAACCCATTTCAAACCCAGTGTCCCAGAATCATCCTTGGCATCAACCAACAATAAAATCACCTCATAATGAGGAAGTCTATTGGATAACAGGAACAATGCTGCTAGCTGAAAGTGCCATCCATAGGTACCTTATTATTTATGGGGCACTCAGTCAGAAGAGACCCAAATGATACAGTACAGCAGTACATCCTGTACACGCCCCCACATGGTGTGAGACGCTGAGGAAGGCATAAGTCAAGCTATCTGCAGCAGATGCCCAAGCACCTTTCCAATGACATAGAGTTTTTCAAGCATGAAATCCGAGCAATGGTGACGGACAGAGATCTGTGGAGATCACGTTGCTCCGTACCAGGATGAGATAGAGCCGACCAAGAGGGTAGAGAGCTCTTTTTGTTGATTGGCATCAAATTGATATAATGCCACAGCGGTATATACCACAATGTTTCTATAAATGTAATTTATACATTTATATATCCTAATGGATTGTGTTTGTAAGTGTTTATTATTTTCGTTCTCTATGGCTCATTAATGCTGTTAAATGTCATTAAATATGGGGAGCCCAAACGACCAAATGGAACAAGCCAGAATAAAATGCATGGATGGACCTGAATAAATTGAGTCACATCTGTAGTGTAAAGGATAAGTGATCATTTAGCTATTATTAAAACATAATTAACTCTGAAGTGAATTTGTGCTATGTATAAAAAATAGACACATTCACTGCATCTGGGCGTGTCTCAATTACAGATGTAATATTTTCCGTTAATGTTGGGCTGTTTCTGATTGGTTAATGATGGTGAACTATATCACCGTTTTGTTTTATGATTACTGTTATTAATGATGTACTTTTAGTGGCTGTGATGTAATTAAAATTGTACATCATGCTAGTTTTAAACTCGCAATGCATTGCCACCTACTTGTTATTATAACACTTAATCTGCATTATTTATTTGTTTCCATATTTTTCTTTTGCAGTAACACACTGTATGTTATGAAATGCGCTTGGTGTCAGAGGCAAGATTGAGCCCTTGCGGATAGTATCATATCACAGGCACTATCGGATCCAGATTGTTATACCAGCATTGGAAGTGACTCTAACTGTGAGCTAAATCCCTCACCATGGCACAGCAATTGTGTACACAGCAGATCAGAGCAGAGCTACAACACTGATCAGCCTGATAGAACTGGGCTTAACACCGGTATTCAGGAGTTAAAGACTGGTGTGGGACTTTTTGAACACTACACTCAAAAAGCCACAAATTGCTTTAGGCTGCGTTAGCTACTGGTTTGCATTTCAGTAAATTATAAAAGTAAACATTGAATTTGGGCGAACACTGCATATAATGTGTTGTGTTGTGTGTTGGTAGACTGTCTTCTCTGGGGCTTTGCTCTTGCTCATAGATTGGGGAGTACGGTGAAGGCTACTGTTGGATGCAGTTTAGCCTCAAGCAGATGCTAGTTCTCGTGACACATGAGGCGATACTGGAGAAGGCAGAGTTCAGTGACCATTTGCTCTGTGAACTGAACAATGGGCAGTTGTGTCTCAGTGTTGAAGGGTTTAAACTACTGATGGGAATGTTGTGAATTAAAATTCCAGCACTATCAAGCATCAGCAGTATAGTTCTTAATCATGGTCTTTAACCCTCAACAGCTCATTTGTGTCAAAGCACATAAAATATAAATGTAGCTTAGCCAACACTCCTTAGCTTGTGCTCATCTTCTGAGAGTTACTTTAGGAGAGTAAGAAGAGGGTTTAGGATGATTAGATGACATTGTGCTGAGGATTAGGGAGAGGTTCTGCCTTCACCATGCACATGTCAAGTCTGCCTGGCGTAAAGAAACATGGCTTCTGGTGGTAAAGATAGCAAAAAAGTTCTATTCAAGAGAACCTGGATGTAATCTGATGTAATCTGATGTTTGTAATTGATGCTGCTGTAAATGTAATTTACATTTGTTTTGTTATTTGCATCTTCATCTGCGGTCATATAATAATTATATTTCAGATGTTTGCTGACTGTTTTCTTTCCCCAGACCACTTATGCAAATGTATTTCAATATTCAAGATTTAATTGGACTGTGATTAAACTTCAGCGGATTGTTTTCTGCTGAGGTTTGCTCTTTGGGAAGATTGCAATTATATATACAAATGAAACCGTGGTGGATTTGAGTCATGGCTCTATCTTCCGAATAAATTTCCCCCCAAAAGTCATTGACATAGAGATGAAGAATAAGGGATGGGTGTGAAGGGCACGAGATGAGAAAGATGATGGGAGAAAAAGACTAGAATGTTGGAGGGAGAAAATCAGAGTGCTTCCTTCAAGGATATCATTAAAAAGACTGTGAGAGATGTTGGGAGGGTTTGGGGTAGGGGGGAAGAAGTCAATTTTTTATTTGCAGTGGTGATGTGGCGGTAATGAAGAGGAATGAAACAGCTGCCGTTACGGCCCGCTGTCCTTTAATGCCTCAGCCACGGAATGAAGCAAAAAACCCAGTGCCTTTACACACCTCACATGAAACCAGATGGGAACACATATGTCTCATGTCTGACAGTGCACAGGCTTTTAATGTTCATTGCAGTATCTCAGAATTGACTGTGTCCCTACGGGAAACCCAGCAATCCACTCCATAGGTGGTCTAAATATCGATTATGGTGGTTTGCTCTTTTTCTCTCTTGGCGATATAATGTAGCCTGCTGTGACAAAAAGTATTAATTTCTCACTAAAGGGTTCTGGAGGAGTTAACGTTTTTTCATTAGTTTTAACAACTGAACACACGAATATTAAGGTTAAATTGAAACCACGCATCTAAATGTAAGCTCTTACTTATGAATATTCATTCATTCAGTATCCACTTTATCCTGTTTGGGGTCTATCCTGGTAATTCCACCAGTCATACACATGCAACCACATACATACATTCACTGTAATGGACAATTCCATGGCAGCAGTCTGCATGTTTTTTAGTACTGGGTGGACAATGAATCCAGGATACTTTAATTTTTTTTTTTACTTTAGACCTGAACTTTCTTTATTGATTCACTTTATGATTGATGGTTCAGCACTTAAAGATCCATTGAGAGAGCTCGTCCACACTTTTTCATGCCTTACTGGTGGTAACGATCTGGTGATGAGTGACTGGCACTACAGATTCAGTTTGGTCTTGTTATCCTTCTTGTCCTCTGTCTTCCTCTTTCCAACCCCCACCAAAACATGGTCCATCATTTTCTGTTTCTTTGTGTTTCAAACCATTCTTCATAGGAATGTTCCAGTAGAGAATGAATGTTTCACTATTCCCAGTGGTGGTATTGTATAGATATGGTAGAATGCCTGGTGAGGCTTATGATCCTCTTAAAAACACCCTACTTTTGTTTGAAGTGCTACTCAATTCAAAAGACAAGAAATACTAAAAAGCACCAGGCTTTAATTAACTCATACATAATAATGGAAATGTCAGCCCACAGAGAGGCATACCTCGGCATCTGTCCTCCCAGTCACGCTGACATTAGCTGTTATTGTCCCATTTGTTCTGATTTCCTTGGCTCTCGGCACATTATCTCCTTAGCAGACAAATGTAAAAAATCATATGGTGTCTCTTCTTGTTAGGATGAGAGACCTACATGTTTGGCTGCTTATTACAATAATTAGGCTTATTTGCTGATGTTCAGCATTGATTGACTGCTGTCTAGTAGACCAAAGGAAAAAAGGGGTTTCTAATGATATGGCCTTGTGCCATATGTGTTTTGAAACAACAAATCACCAGCTAATGAAGTGTGTATCAACTTGGTTGGCTCCTGACTCCATACTACTCCCGCCCCCCCTCGTTGCCATAAAGACAATTTTCATCATATACTAATTGCCCCTTGTCCCTGAACAACAACCCTGCTACTCTGACATGCAAGGTAAATTAGCTTTTGTTCAGCATTTTCTTATAAAGTGCATAATATATTCTCAAGAATTTGACTGTGACGGTTACGATCTCAGCAGCAGCATGCGGCTCAGCAGACCTTGTTTATCAATACACAGGAGGTTTAATTTAGTGGAACACATTCCTGTTGGCAAGGTCAGCACACAGCAGTGTAAAACTTAAAACAAACAAAAAGTGCAGCTAAAGGACCCTAGAGCTAGACCCACCTAAAGCTGTCTTCAGCTTAAGTAGAGACCACTGGGGCTGTTGGTGTGAGAGAGGTCAGTGAAGTTGAGTGGGAGATAAAACATGTCTGAAAACTCAGCTGGGGTCAAATCCTATGAAGGTCAAAAATGACAGACTTTAACAGTTTTGTCATTTTACACAAATCACATTTGTAGAACCACTTAATCTTATTAGGGTCGCAGGAAGGCTGGAGCCTATCTCAGCTGGCACTGGGTGAAGGTGGGGTACACCCTGAACAGCTCAACCTTAGATTGCCAGACCATAACACACACACACACACACACACACACACACACACACACACACACACACACATTTACACTAACACTCACACCTAGGGGCAATTTGGAACTGCCAATTAGCCTAATGTGCATGTCTTTGGGAGGAAACCAAAGTACCTGGAGGGAACCCACACAAGCACAGGGAGAACATGCACCCCTGGAGGGAACTCCACACAAGAACGCCCTTACCAAGCCCGGGAATCAAACCCATGACCTTCTTGGAATGAGGCGGACAGGTTAACCACTAAGCCACCTGTTGCCCAACCTGTATTCAGTAATGACAAAATATACCAAAGTTAACATGAATACACTTTGCATTTTCTCCCCAATGAAGGCCATCTTATTAGTCTCGCATGATTGCCAACAAACGTGGTGGCAGAGGATAAATGTCATGTGATACTTCCTTGAATAGTGACAGGTACTTGGACTACAAAGACCATGAGATCCATCTCCATTTAAGAACATCTGCACACCTTTATTTCCTAAAGCTCTGGCACCTCTGGCTTCTTTTTCCATGCAGTCAACATGGACATTGACCCAGAATGAGGAATAATGGGGCTTGAGATCTCTGGACCTGCTAATGCAAATATGTAGTCCTCAGTCATCTGAACTGCGTTTACCAGAGTCGTCTTGGTGTCACTGTAACCACTGTACTGTCCCTGTGTGCAGTCGGGTGATGAATTGCTTCAGGAATTTTGTGTTGTCATTGTGCTTATGTCCCTTCAGTGTTCTGTCACTACAGTATCCAGAGTGTATTACACAAATCAGCCTAAACGAAGTTAAAGCAATTTGCGGCTACAGTAAAGCATGTAGACAGTACGACATATTAACTGAGAGATATAAAAACAGTTATTGGAATTTTCAAGATGGTGAAACTAAAAGAGTGTTTTTCAGTGTATATTACATTCATTCATTAATTTTCTGAAGCGCTTAATCATAATTAGGGTCACGGGGAGGCTGGCGCCCATCTCAGCCGACTCTGGGCGAGGGCAGAGTACACCCTGGACAGCTCGCCAGGCCATTGCAGAGTGTATATTACACACAAAATAAAGATCTTCCAGTGGTAGTTTTCCTTCCTGTGTCTGCCTACTGAGCTGTGTGATTATACATTCTCTTCAGATGTCAATAACAGGGTTTTCTAAGTAATGTAATAGCAAAACTTCAATGCAGAGACATTGTGTCATTAGTGGAAGAAGTGAGTTTTTGTTGTTTATAAAAATACATGAAGTAGGGATGGATCCCTCATTAGTATTTTACAATTCTTGTATATTTATGAGTGTGTTGTCGGATTCTTCAACACTAATTGTGCAGGGTCAGTGCCGACGAAGCCCTTGATTTGATTTGAGGATGCTCATTATGTCGGCCGCTCTCTGACGTTCAAGTTCTCCATTGTACCCCTCGTTCCACTGGGGAGTCGTGACCCCAGCAAGAGTTAATTGTGCCGCATATTTAAAATAATTAAGGAAAGGAAGGTTGACTGGGTAGTTAAGACATCATTTCTGACTCTTGAGATTTATTATTCAGCCAAAACACAAAATAATGTTGCTGAGCTGTATTTAACAATGCAGCAGCATCCATTCATCATCATTGCTTACTTGTTTAATGCAGTTATATATTAACATATATTTACAGTTGATCTGAGGTGATTTATAATGATTGGAGCTCTAGTGGAAGATCAACATTATGAATTCTTCAAAGTATAAAATATAAAAGATGCAGACTTTTATCAAGCTGTTTCTGTATTTCTGTCCTCCTCTCTTTATTGTCCACATTACCAGCACTTCATCCCTTGTCTTTTTTTCACCATATCCATTTTCTACCTGTTCATCCCCTCATGTATCACTTCATCCTGACTCATCTTCTCTTATATCACCTCTAACACGCCAAAATTGTCACCCGTAACCTTTACTTTATCTCGCACTTCTTCTCACTCTACAGGGCCGTAGCAGGGCACCGAGAGCCTATTCCTGATGACAGCAAAGACAACAGCACCATTTTTACTCGGATTCTAGACCGCTTGCTGGACGGCTATGACAACAGGCTACGCCCTGGTCTAGGAGGTCAGCCACAAATTCATGTCCTGATTCATCTTCATGTCCTCCCTACTGTCCATTTTGCGGCCTAACAGTAGAACAGTGATGGATTGGTGTAATGACCCAGCTGTGGATCGACTCCCTGCCAAGCAATCACAGAGCCTCTCCCTCTCTGAAACACACATCCAGAGCAGATTGTCATTTTAAAGCAATTAAATAGTTTTTATATCATGACTGACTGTGCAATTTATGTAAATTAACAACAGTAGAGAAAAGAAGGAAAGTAGCATGGGGCAAAACTCTTTCCATAACACTTATGACGTTGAAGGAGGCCCCTGAGGCTTGATCATTATAGATTACCAATGGTGGAATTTAATGCTCATGGAGAGACTTTACCTAAAAGTAAAAAACAACTCCAACAAGTATGGAATGTTAATGTGAACTCATTCAGCTCACAGAGCCATCAAAACCCCCTTCTGACCCTTAACATATATCAGAATGCCAGAGTATCTGTCTGAATACTAGTGTCATCCAAATGCATAAATATCTGTCTGTCTGTCTGTCTATCAGTATTTTCAGTCTCCTGGATGGGTGGAAAGAGATGAAGGCTAATGCTAAAATATTTATTTATGTTTCATAAAGTGTTATATGTATATATAAGTACAATGTAGTGTCTGGAAAGAAAAAAAGAAGAAACAATGTTTTGAAAATATTCAGTCTATTTACATTTTGGACAAAACTGAGTTACCCACTGGGAATTTCTTCATCCAAAATGTCTACTCCAACATTTCTTTTATTTACTCTTACAAGGAATGCATCATTGTGTTTCAGATACACTTTTATTAGACCACGTCTGTGTTAGTCACTTTATAGCAAAGTATATTTGATCCATTTCTGGAACACAAACATCAACTGCTGTTTGTCCAAAAGTGTCCACTCCAAATATCTTCTGTATATTAACACTGAGCCTGGAAGCTCATATCTATCATATGAAAAGACACTCCTATCTGTCTGTCTGTCTGTCTGTCTAGTTGTTAAAGTTCATATTTGAGAAGCATGTTTTTTCTGCCTGCAGAACTACATGTTTTTCACGTTATTCTGTATAAATTTTAAAACTCTTGTCTGTAAAAATTCCACCACAGTGGCACCCACGTCTCAGGTTGAAGATCATATTTTATCTGAATATTAACTGAATCCTGTAACTTGCCACATGATAATGCATGCATGTGCAGGTGTCCTTAATAAAATGGACAGTGAATGTAAAAATAAATAAATAATAATAAAAAATTTTTTACAAACACAACGTTCTGTATATCCAGCAACTGTTATCGTACAAATTAATTATTAAAAATATCCATTTTACTTCTATGTTGCAGCAGTATAAAATATTAACGGGGGCGAATATTTATGCCTGGCACTGTACAGTGGTTTGGATTTGTTTACCTCCATTGTTCTCTTCTTGAGCACTGGCTGTGTCGTGTTTCATAGTAATGATATTACCAGATGAGGCATGATAAAAACATTAAACCAAACCAAACCATTCCTTTTTTTGTTTTTCTTTTTTCTTTCTTATTTTTACTATTACTCATTAGTCTGCTGCTGTGATAGCAACCCACTCAGTCATTAAGAACATTGTTCAGAGTTTCTTCTTTGATACACTTCCTCTGTTTTTACTCAAATGTTAAAAATTAGAACAGCATAACATTTTAATATTTTTTTTGTATGTTCATGCTTTATTATTTTTTTTCCCCGTCTAAACAGAGAGTGTGACTGAAGTTCGGACCAACATCTATGTCACCAGTTTTGGACCTGTATCGGATACAGACATGGTAAGGAGACGCATTTTGATTTATAAACTATTTATTCACTCATTTTGAAATATTTGTGACTTGAAAAACAAATCCCTGAATGTGTGAGAATTGAGTTGTTTTTATTTGCCCTGGAAATGATGTCAGAGCACACATTCACTTGTCAGATGCAGTATGAAGGAAACACTCGAGTGGAATGTTTTGCTATAAGACGGTTTAAAAGAGAAGGTAATTGGTTACAAGGCAGGACGGAGGAAATGCATGCATCTTAATCATACACACAATTGGCCCTGGTACGAGAGATGAATGACCGCAGCTGTGTGGCTGCACTTTATATTCAGGATGAGACCTAATGCTGAAAAGAAAACTGTACACTCTGTCACGTTATATGGAGCGTAAAATGGTACTTGAATTACAAAACAATAATTAGCCATGTTAGCATTTATCAGCTTGTGTCCAAGAAGGAAATAAGGTGTGTATTCCTAATTCTTTATGGTGTTTTTAATGTATATATTTGTTTACAGGTTTGTACCATTGTTCCAGAACCATTAAAAAGGAGTTTCGTTAGCATGGAATTTTAGAATATTCTCAGAAAATTGGGTTACAGCTGCATCTGTAATGTCATATAATTTCCTCTAGATGCTGTGGAGACTCTGGCTGAGCGTAGTACAACAGCGCATTCACCATTATTCCAAAAGTTTATAAAAATTTATACTACATTAAGGTTGAATGTAAAACGACTGTAACAGTAGTGTTGTACTAATGGAAATTTAGGAAATACAGGTACACAGTACATATATCCATGTCTGTGTTGAACTGTGCTTAAGAAAGAAAACATTAAAGCAGAAAAAGGCAAAATATTAAAAGTACCATGATTTACCTACTGTATATATATTTGATTTTTTTTTAAAAACACTAATAAGTGTGCAGACTGGATGTTTGGTATAACATTGGTTACGTGTCTGACTCTGAGATATTAGCAGTTTTACTGTTTGTGTTACAAAAACTCTCCAGAGACACTAACGATCTCTGCTGCGTGCCTTCAAGCTATATTTTTCACACACATATAATGAACGGAATAAAATAAACTGAAAGTTTAGAAAAAAATGTTTTCCTTCAAGTCAAGTAGTACTTAGAAACAAATCTAGGAAGTATAGTTGTAAGGGGAATGACAAAAATCATGGAACATGCACCATACATATGGTCCAGCTGAAGGCTCCGATGTTTCATCATGTCTGTCAAAGTTTAGTTTGTGCAAAGTTGAGAAAATCTCGTCAGTTTGTTGCTTGTTCCTGTTTCTGAAATCACAGCTCGGAGTTGCAGATAGAAAAGGAACAACTGCCTGCCACTTTATCACTCGCTTGTGTGAACGCAGGGTTATAATAGAATAGAATTCAGTGTTATGGAAGGTGGAAGGTATGTATAGAATAACTCATAACAGATTTTGCTGCTATATGAGAATAGTGCATAAAGGGCTGTGTGTATAACAGTGCAGTCTGAAATGTGTTTTATTTTTATAGCACAGTGATTTTCAGAGATTATAGTGTTAACCGAAGGCATAAATCAGACTAAGAGCACTTACAGTGGAGACTGGGTCTATAAATTCTAAATAAGTGTGTTCTTATAAAAAAGTTTTTCCCCCACTATGACCAGTTCATGTGCTGGTGCGGCCAACTGGGAAAGTTAGTAGCACACCGCAACCTCTGAAGTTTGAAGTCTGAAAATGTGAAGATATTTTAAAAGTTTTTTGTGGGCTGTTTTCATAATTTCGCATTAACAAAAATATGCTATAAAATAATTGTAATTTGTTGTCATTTGGATGTTTCGGTAAAAAGAAAAAAACGATTTTGAAAACAAAATGTCTTACTTAAAAATATGAACAGCCAATCAGCATCATGATTCATACAGACACCGGATGAACAGATGTACAAGCGACACAAAATCAATAATTTTAAATGAAAATTGCATTAAATTAAAAAAGAATGTAGAACAGAAAAATTGTCATGAGTGCGTGCACACTTTGAGACCCTCCAATACGTTACGTGTGAACATACACATTATCATCCCCACTGCGTATTTTCCATCATCACTACCCTGTTTTTATCTGTTCTCAGGATGAATGGATGGTGGTAGTCTGGAGCCTTGGCGTAATAAAGTAAAAAATTGTAATGCTTAGCAAATCCCTGTAGTATAAAATGAATAAAAGGCTTTGAGGTGTGTTATTTTTCTATAACTGCACAGTCCTTATTATAACCGTGATATTGTGACTCCAGCCTTGTGGAGTCATTACGATATTCTATACAGGAAGAAATGACAAGAAGATGAAGTGAAACAAGGGAAAATTGCAAGTAACAAGTATTCAAGTGCTGATATTTGTGGTTGATTGCATCGTTTTTCTTGTTAAGTAGAGGAATACTTCTAAATATATGGGGCCAAATGGGCCATTTGGGACTGAAGGTTATTTCTTCATCGTTAATTTATGCCCCTTTTTCTTTTGGTTTTCCTTATTGCCACCATCTTGGTTATTATTAGTGTACTTTCAGCACACTAATATTTTTAATCTTTGTATTCTTTCCTCTGATTCTTTTTCTATTTTCTTTTTTATGCCCCCCCATCGTCTTTTAACCTTTCCTTTGTGGTCTCCTCCCTCCATCCTTCATTTGTATCTTTTGTTAGAAGCCTTCAGTTATTGCATCATTCTGCTTCACTCACTCATCCTTCCATCTTGAAGGCTTTGTGTCTGATGACTCTGGAGTGTTGAAATTGATACGGGTCTAATCTCACCCAGGTGCTATGTTGAGCCTTAATGCATGCTGAGGGTGGCAATGCCAGTCAGAACCTCACCCCAAGAGCCCGGCTAAAGCTCAGAGTGTTTCAAAAGTGCACTGTAGAGCAAAGTCACTGCTGACTTCAGGAGGTTTAATGTCTCCTGGGCAGGAACGGATTTTTAAAAAAGGATCTTTATTGCAGGAAAAAGAAGCAGGGTCAGTGTTTTCTTATTTCCCTAGACTTCATTACTTTGTCGTTGTCCCCAAAACCCCATATGATTCTTTTTAATACTGAATATGTTCCTTCCCAAATTATTTGGTATGAACTAGAAATGAAGTGACACACAGTGCATTAAAAACCGTCCCTCTGAGATAGAGCTGTATAATAGGCCTGGACTTTTGTAGTGGATGTTTTTGAACAGGTAAAGTTTGTCAACATACATCATCATTTCTTCTTACTCACGATACATACTCCCTGCCACTTTATTAGGAACATCATCCATAATTGCATGGCTCATCCACGCAATTGTCCAATCACATGAATAAAATCATGCAGACACAGGTATCAGTTAATGTTCATATCAAGTGTCAGAATGGGGATAAATAATTTGTCCTAGTGACTTTCTTGGTGCCAGACTGACCTCCTGAGATTTAAACACACAAAACATAATGTGGAAAGCAAAACAAGCAAAAACACCTGCAAACATCAAAGGAGAACGGCCAGACTGATTCGAGCAGGCAGAAAGTGTGTGGTAGCTTAAATAGACACTCTTTACTGTGTTAGGCAGAAAATCATCTCAAAGCTTAAGAACACATCATGTTCCTCTCCTGTGCTGAGAACAGGAATCACGTGGAACAGAATCAAAATCTTTTTACTACTGAAGTGACATCATGTTTTTCAGATGTGTAGCTGTTCAGCTGTTCGGGTATTTATAATGAAGTGCTCACTGCGCTTATAAGTGTTTTCATAAATTCAGAAATAATATAAATCTGCATCTGCACAAATGTTAGAAAAATTAAAAATGTTCCTCTGATGAACTGAATATTTTTTGTGTGAGTGGTTAATAGTCATCCAACCTTGCATTCTAGGTCAAACATAAGTATTAAAAGCTTATCAAGAGAAGTCTAATACGTGGCTTCCTCAAGGATAGGGGTTGTGTTGCCATGGATACAAACATTATGTCGACTGATGTAAATCTACGCTCTGTAATTGCTAGGCATTTAGGGCTTGGAGTGTCCCCCATGAATAACCTTATTTATTTATTTATTTATTTATTTACCTCCTCCTGCTTGTTGACTGCTGCTAGCCAGTCTTTCTCTCCGTTTAATGCACATACATTCTGACGTCTCCTGTGATCGTTGAAGATGGAAGTTTTTGAAAACCACAGATGTGGTAACTCGAGTGAGGCGGAGTGAACAAAATAAACCACAGGGCGCATGCAGTCATCATTCTACTTCATAATCTGCAGGGCAGAAGACCCAGTCCCTAAAGAACTCAATTTCAAATGTCACATAATCAGAATAAATCATTAGTGTGGCGACGTCGATGGCGTACAGTCAAGCTAGCTGTGCTGAATACATCTCGTATATGCCATCCATAGAGAGTCACTTTTCGTGCCATTTTTATCTCATTATCTGCATCATTCAAAGCAAATCTTGTTAGAAAACAACATTCATAGATTGTTGGGATCTGTCATAAATATATCTGGCGTATTATTTTTCCCAGTGCTAATGATCCTCGCTTTATCGACTGCCGACTTCCATGAAGGTATGAGTTAATGCAGTGTAATGATGAAACGTTAACGTTGTAAATTAAGGGTCGTTTTCAATAGTGATAAATGTCCCTGCTGTAGATATGAATAATTTATTTTTAAAAGATCAGTTAGCTATGAAAAATAAAAATGAAACCCCTAAACTCACTTTAATAAAATACTGAAGAGTAGAAGAGACAGAAGGACGTGGGGGAAACAACAAAAGTGTACACGTCTCCTTTCTTTCTGCAAGGAGCAGTTCTCTGTTATGGATCATGTCGATAAGCGTAGCACCTGCTGGGGTTAAATCTGGATATAATTGGCAATCATGTTGACCAGTTTTCATTATTATAACTGTATTTCTTGCAAATTAATTAATTAAGTCTCAGCTGTACAGAAAAATAACACAAAATACAGCAGTTTTAGTTTTCTCATAACATTCGAGTATAACATTCAAGCATTGCGCCTTTCTTAACACTTAAGTATAACACTGATTAGGTTCCCTTTGGAAATCACTGCTGAATAAGGGGAAGGTAATTGTTTAATTATAATAGCTTTACAACCCCTAGATATTATTATATCTTGGATAATGGGTTGTAAGGTCGGGGTCCATAATATCTGAGATAGAAAGCTCTCCAAGAGAACCATTTTAGAAACATCCAAAGCTCGATCATGGGCATGGAAATATGCAACATATGCAGTCTCCCATTATGAGACTTTATCAGAATTTCCCTTCCTTTCCGTACAGCCAGCTGACTGAATAATCAGGAATAATTGCTGCTTCATGTCAGACTCAGAAAGTTCAAATTGCTGAACTGTTTGGAAAAGATCAGCGTAATGGAAAATTGCTTATACTGATTGTGTTGT
Source organism: Neosilurus mollespiculum (assembly GCA_030014195.1). Lineage (NCBI taxonomy): Eukaryota > Metazoa > Chordata > Actinopteri > Siluriformes > Plotosidae > Neosilurus > Neosilurus mollespiculum. The sequence goes on from JAQMYF010000026.1 coordinate 2,952,307, forward strand.
CGCATTTTGACGCCGTCTGAATCAGTAATGGAAATGCGACGAAAATGTCATTTCACACCCTTTCTGTTCTGTTCCATTATATTTCACTTAAATCTTGATAATGTCTTGTGCATTTGTGTTTTTTTCTCCTGCTCACAATTCACCATTTTAAAACAGTTTGTATTAACAATAGACTAAAAACAAAGGCAGGAAAGCAGTGGGTGGAGTAGGTGTAGTAATATGACCAGCTTTGTAGTCTGGAACCATTTGTAGACAAAAACAATCACAGAAACTCTGAATGTGCAGGAAACAGGGATTAAGAAGAGTACATTTTGTATACAATTTTAAAAATCAAGGGTATAGTGTTCATTTGTGACATGTTTGACCTTGTCAGAGAGCTAATCCTAAATTAACATGATGTAACAAAAGATTTTATATATATATATATATATATATATATATAGAGAGAGAGAGAGAGAGAGAGAGAGAGAGAGAGATATATTTAAACACCATGAACATTATTTTAAGTGTTAGATTTGACACTTCTTGTTATATTTCAAAATTGAAATGTTCTACATTTTTTCTTTTAAAAAAGACATGCACATTAGGCTGAATGGGATTTGAAATTACCCCAGGTGTGAGGGTGTGTAGGTGTGTAGGTTTGTTGGCCCTGTGATGGACTGGTGAGTGGTTCAGGGTTTATCCAGCCTTCGCCCAAAGTCGGCTGGGATGGGCTCCAGCCTCCCCACGACCCTAATAAAGGATAAATCATTCCCAAAATGAAACCCACTCAAGAATGGAGAGAACATGCAAAAGCCACACAGAAACGCCTGAGCCCGGGACTCAAACCCACGGCCTTCTTGCTGTGAGGTGAATGTTCTAACCAATACACAACAAATTATTTACCTAAATTATACAATTATGACATCCAGAACTCCACTGTGTGTCTCCTGTCTGCCTTATTTCTACAAACCATGCCTTGTGAACACCTAAGTACCAAACCCAATTTGTGTGGTAGTTTGCCTCCTGTTTGTTGCTGTTGCACTCGTTCGTGTCAGTATTGCACAGGCTGTGCCCTGCAGATAAGCACTGTGATGTGGCTGACTTCACCGCTCGAAGAGAACAGGCCAACAAGCTCAGACAGTACACTTCATCCTCTCTGACTGCGCAGCCAAAGATGTATTTAAAAAAAAAAAATGTTTATAAAAAAACCTTCAATTAGACATGAAGGCAAAATGGCCGTGCTTAACAGATTCTCTGGGCTGCGTTGTAATATTGATGGAAAGAAACAAGCAGCCCGTGCAGTCTTTTGGGATGCACTTGATAAAATACTGAGGGATTGTAAAAATATAGAGATGCTAAAACACTGATTAGTAATTGCTAAAATACAGCATGCAGCACTTTAAACAAACACATTGCCTGAGCAAATTAAACGGTAGAATGATAACGCTTCTTTTTTAATTAATTGTGCAATGCTACAGCGGATCAGAATACAGTTACATCAACACCTTGGGGAATTACTAATTTGTTAGAGGAGCTTTCTGAAGCCATGCTTTAATTGCCAGTGGATAAATAATATAGACTTTTGCATTATATAAAGTAGAACAACAAAAAATCAGTCTCCCTGAAGTGTCTCTCTTTAAGTTAAAGTTGCTGTCTCAGAATGTTTACCTATATTCATTCTAGTGAATATATATAATGTACAACTATATAGCGTAGTTTTTTGCAAACAAAGTTGCAAGTAAATAATTGTTCATCTAGAAAACAGTGAAATCAGAAGTTTGACAGAGCGTGAGCTCGTTAAACGGATAATTAAACTTACAGGACAGGTGATACAAATTAATGTGGCCATCAGGCAGTAAAAAGCAAAACCAGGCTCGGACACCTATCAAGAGATATCTAATGGGAGTTTGGCTTTTAGCCAGTAATTAAATCTATGTGTGTAGACTTTTTGATGAGGAAAAGAATGAGCAGTCACTGGATTTATCACAATACGCTGAGGGCTGCCCATCCTCCATGCCAGCCCACACACTCCTGGGGAATTAGGTCAGTGGCTATCACTCCATAAAGGCGTGGGATGAGGGAAAACCTCAAGCAATATCCCTCATTTCTTCTGTTTGCGTTTTCTGATTTAAATTAGAGAAACAAAGTTCACCGTGCACAGCCTGAAGCAAAGTCCACTTGGTCATGCATGAATTAGCTGATGCGCATTGCTTTTGATCTTTAAATTAATCCCACTTTGAGGCTGCCCTTATTTGATGGCTTTCACGTCACAAATCATAGTGCACATGCTTTCCTATTAAAAGAAGAGAAAGCATGGATTAGCCATTGGCTATCAGAGTCGGTGTAGGGAATTGATTCTTTGGAAGTGGGCCTGCAGAAACATCATCGGGGTTAAGAAATAAAGGTGTTGTGCTATATTTTGGTTATTGCTCATTAAAAATCAGTGTTCTGTTTCCTGTTGTAAAGTGCAGAAAATATAGCTAAACAAAATTGAGCTTAAAAGATGCAGCTAGCTATTAAATGTTATTAAAATGAGCTCTGGTATAACTAGTGCTGCCGTTGGTCAAAAACGTCCAAGGGAACAGATTTAATATTTTTTTTTAATATAAATGTTTTGTGGGCAGTGGTGGCCTGGTGGTAAGGTGCTGGATTACTGATCCCAAGGTCGGGGGTTCAAGCCCCACTGTCGACGGGTTCTCACTGCTATCCCCCCAGTGCAGCTAACTGGGTTATCAAATGCCGGCCATGTCTCTCACTGTCTATGGTGAGAGGCA
>JAQMYF010000026.1:2985696-3006988 GCA_030014195.1 Neosilurus mollespiculum
ACATTATACACATTTATGAAGCTGGGGGTGTGAAGGGGTTGATGAAAGGGGAAAAAAGTTTCTTTCCTTAATTTATCTGTGTTGTAAACTGTAGTTGTAATATCATTCCGATCGTAGATTAACCCTGAGAAGTAGCTCGGAGTAGCTGTCATGAGGCACAGAGAAGTGACCCCATGGTTTAAGTCATTAGTACCACAAAAGTTTTTGGTGCTTCTCTGCACATCGTAGAACTTTCACATATACCAAACTGTCAAACATTCAGTCACAAAGAACCATGTAGACGTACGACACTGCTGTCATCCCAGCACGTTCAGCCCAAACCTTCAGCACTGGATAGAGTTTGATATATTTTTACCCACACGATCCAGCATGGCAAGAATTCTGCCAGCCAGAGCAGTTTTATAGCCCACTCCAGTGTCCCAGGGGTCCCGTTAGATGGAGGTGTGGGATGAACACATGGCTTTACTCTTGAATTCAGGCAGCTGAGGTTTCACATCTGGTCGAGAGTAACAAATGAGAGATAACTTATTCCTGAAACGCTCAGAAGACACAGCATTGCTGTTTACCATGAGTCATACCTACAGGACCCGAGGGATATCCTGCTGCATTATTAAATGAGTAGGAAATTTTAAAAGCTGTACTACTGTGACATATCAAGAGTGAATAGACCGAATCATTCTTAAAAGATTTGTTCATATTCTTGTAGATAAACATACGCATAGCAGCCAAGTTAATGGAGATTCCTCACTCCGACTCACTTGGAGTTTCTCTGCAACATCGTTTGCCCTACAGCGGGGATTATTTTCACCTGTCCGCGTGACAGTACAGAGACACCTGTCAGAGAAGCCCAGGTCGACCCAAGCGGGATGCTGTTCATTCCTTGCCTTTGCTGGTGAATTGTACAATCACTCTGTTGACTGTGGAAGAGCAATCCCAAGGTATTGTGCAATCTGATGCTGGCTAAGTCCAACCCACAATACGCCCTCTTTAAAAATCAGGCTGCTCTTTTACTCCCGGTGTTCGCGGCTTAGCTAGTTGCTATAAACAATTTATAACAGAGCTCTGCGGAGCTTCATTCATCCATTTGTTTTCTGGACTTCTTTTGTTGAAGAAGTTTCACTTGTCATTCAAAAGGATCCTTCAGTTCTAAGAGTTGATGTGGAGTCCCTGTGTTTAACCATCTACTAGAGATGATGTCTTGAAGACAGATCTGATGGTCGTTAGCACACCTGGCATCCTGTGAGTGGTTAGGGTCTCGTTGAAGACGACCTGACTCGAAGATGGTGGGCGAAATTGAATATCAGATCTCAGCCGCAAGAAGAGAAATCCCAGCTTTAATCATATTAACGTTCACTCGATGGAGTCACTGAACGTTTCATAACTGTGATTTGTTGACGTCTGTTTGTGCAACACTGCAGTGGAAACCCAGAGACATTTTAAAAATGTTCGGAACAACCAGCCGACATGAAGATGGATAGTTTTCACTTTTAAACACTTATTGGTTCGGAAACAAGGAACAAGACACTGTTCCCGTTGAGTCATGAAGCAGTGATATGACTTTGATTCACCTCTGAGAATAAAGCTGTTCCACTTGCTAATTAGCAACTCAGATGAGCTATTTATAGATGGTTTCACCTTATCAACAACTCCGCAGCATTGAAGTGTTAGCTTGCCTGGTGTAAAGTGTATGATGTGATGCTGAACAGAAGAATAGCTGAGTCATGTGCTCTTACATTTACACCCTTACACGTTCTGGGCTGGATCACAGTTTACCCCTGACTGCCCTTGAATCGTCTGTGTATTAAGAATAGAATGCAGGGCCGATACATCCAGGTTTCACAAATGGCCGCTGTTGTGTTTTTGTTATGAAATGTGCTGAACTTATCAGATGGTTTCTGTGTCTCCATGTTAAGATGCGAAGCTGCAAGCTGCCCCAGATTCACACGATTTAAACAAAATAAAACATGACTCTGTTTAAATTTGCAGTACACTTGGAAAGTTCACACATTCACGTTGTTTCACGCTCGTCTGCTTTTGCATGTCAGGGTGTCTGCAACTTTGTAAGAAGATTTTGAAAGTCTTTTTCAGAAAATATTTAAGGAAAATCATTCAAATCATTGACGGAACAGTTATTATCGGGATTTGCTCTCAGTGCAGCATGGCTTTGATTCATTTAGGAACCTTCTGCACAAACGTCTCATTGCAAAAATTCAAATGAGCACCTTAGCATTTTTATAGGAATATACAGTTTTTCATTCGCAATCTCTGCAAAAAAAGCACAGAGCTCCATGATTTATAGTGGCACTTGAATAGCGATCGGCGCATAAAAAGGAGGTGGGGGGCATCCAAGAGACTTGAAGGAATCGTGTTGCCAAGTTCATCAAGATCCGCTACGATGGCACATCAATGTCTGTTAAGCTCTACTGCGCTTCTCACGTTCTATCACGATTGGCGTCAAATCGTAAAGCATTGTAATATTTCTGGCAAAATTTCTGTAAGTCAAACATTTTGCTATGATCAGTGTGATCATCACACTCATCACGAAGTCCCCTCAAGGTCATCACGATTCGATCCCAGGTCTACCCCTACGCTTATCACGATTGCACGGGTTTCCTCCAGGTACACCGGTTTCCTTATACAGTCAAAAGACAAGTGCATTGGGCTTATTGGCTGTTCCAGATTGCCCCTAGGTGTGGGTGTGAATGGACGTGTGTGTTGGCCCTGTGATGGGTTGGGGAGCTGTTCAGGGTGTAACCCGCCTTTGCCCAGATTCGGCTAAGATAGGCTCTACCCTCCCGGCGACCCTAATAAAAAGTGGTTGAGTGAATGAATTGATGAATGAAAATTTGCATAATAATAAGTATTCTAAAGAACGTGGATATGTACGGAATTCTCACTCACCCTTTGTCAAACCGCTTAATCTTTTATCTCACTCGACACCGGGCAAAGGTTGGTTACATTCTGAACAACTTGCCAGTCCATCGCAGGGCCAAAATACAACTATTCACACCTATAGGGGCAATTTAGAACAGCCAGTTGGCATAATTTGCATGTCTTTTGACTGCGGGAGGAAACCGATATGTAGGAAATAGTGATACGAAATAAAAAATGTGTTAAATTGTCATAAAATAAAATGTGCATGATCTTAGTTTTGTTTTGTTTTGTTTGTTTATTTTTGCCTGTAAACATCCTTCATTTAGCTTTTATTTATAGATAAGCATGTTAACATACATAGCAGAAAGAGTAAACAGCTCTCTGCAGCCCATGCCTTAAAACTTTATTCCCTCTCATGTCATGTGAAACTTATATTTAGACGTGTTTGTAAACTTCAGCGCGACAGATTTGTTCTCAGGTTTCCCTTTGATGCGGAACGGAAGTGTTTATTTCTTTGTATTTAACTTGAGTTTACCTGCAGATGCCTCATCATTCTGTCTTACGGTCGTTATCTCTTTTACATGCAGATTAACTATTCATGCTGAGTGCCCCATGCATCTGGAAGATTTTCCCATGGATGCTCACGCCTGCCCGCTCAAGTTTGGAAGCTGTAAGTGTTTTTTTTTCTCCCCTCTATCAGTGTGATTGGTATTCATAAAGCAGTTCAGATGAAATCGACTGCCTCCAGCTGCTCGTACCGCTCTAAAATGGCACAGCTGATTCAGAAACGTTGTCCTTATTACAAAGATGATTAGCCGTCTTACAGGGCAGAAATAGTGCTCAGTTTTGCCCTTGGTATAATCACAACTACACTAAAATGTATCTTATGTGTTGGATTAATAACGTGTGTCACAGTTGTTTAATGTAAATGGTGCAGGTCTTAATAAAATCATCTAAACCATGATGCGCATTGAGAAGACGTCCAGCCCACCTCGAATTCTTGCCTTTAGTTTGGTACTTTAATTGTAACGCCGTTTGAATATTATAGAAACCTCTGATCTCCTGGAATTTCAACACACAACAGCCTCTAAAGTTTCTACTGAATACCAAAACACACTTAAATATTACCAAAGTCCCAGGAGAATGACCCGACTGCTTTAAACTCCACCACCGTACAAGCATGAAGAGCAGAAAAGCAACTCAGCACCTCAAAACCACACGACAGTCCACTTCTGTTGGCCATGAAAAGGAATTTGGGGCTACAGTAGGCATGGACTCACCATAGAAATATCAGACTGATAATGATCACATAAACATCACCTGGTCGAGTGGATTTAGATTCTGTACCCAGCCTGTGTGAAGAGTTCAAGCTGCTGCTGGTGTAACAATCTACAGAATGTTTTCGTGCTACATATCAAACCCTTTAATTCCGTTCAAACACCCATTTGAACCCACAGCTTCGTATCACCGACCGCGTACACCACTTTACGGCTGCAATTTGCTACCTTATAACGGCTGCCCCCCACAAGATAATGTCACGTGAACTTGACACTGAGTTCAGGGGTACCACAGGGACCTCCTCGGGCACGAAATCCGAAGCCGTTAGAGCGACACCGGGCTGCGGTCGAACTGGAGACGAACGTGCATCCCGCAAACCTGCAGCAATTACGTGATGCACCATGTCAGCATGGACCAAAGGAATACTCGCGCCACTTTGTGGAAGTCGTGCCATGAGAAATTCAGACTGTTTTGAGATGAAAGGGTGTGTGTGTGTGTGTGGGGGGGGTCGAGCTGTCGCACCCGAGTATTAGGTGTGAATTTGTAAATAGCTGCTTGTGTGTGTTATTTGCTTGCGGTGGAAAAAGAACCTTTTCTTCAGAGAGAAATTTCAAAGCTTTAAAATGTAAATTACTGTCAGTCAGGTTGTTATGTCACGTGAACATAACAGCTAAATCACACACCCACAACAAGACAGCCCGAGTCTGTCAGTCTGATTTATTTTAACTTTGTTTTAGTGTCAGTTACTTTCTGAAATACATAAGTTTAAATTAAGAATGTAGCCACGGGCACCAGAGATCACTGTAACGCAGCGGTCATGTCACCATGAATAAAACATCCCCCGCAGGCGATAAAACAAAAGGCTTACACTCCTGCATATTCAGCTGCACCCTCCTCCTCCTCCTCCTCCTCCTCCTCCTCCTCCTTCCAACCACCGGCCCTCGTTACGACAGGCTCAGCACAGAGGGGCATCTCATTTGATCCTTCAGCATATCATCGGAAATCAGTCTGAATGGATGGCGAACAATCGGCTCTTTTATGCAACCGATGCTGTACGATCAGCAAGTAATTAGCGGCTTTTGTTAGCGGCTGACAATTATGAGCGCGCTCCCTCTCGTCTCCCCCTCCTGCATGTACCCTCTCATTCGCCTCATTCCCTAATCACTGCCTACATCCATTTTATAGTTTATGCTGCCTGTCAAACTGCAAGCAGCAGTCACATGATACTTTTCATTTATTTATTTATTTAAATACACTTTGAACGTTCGATCTTAAATGTCAGCAGAGCAGAAGAACTGGACGGTATCTTTCTGGTTTGAATGAAGCACAATTACCTCAACGTGACAGGACGTAGAACATTATTTTGTGTGAGGAAACTTTTTAGTGAAAGTGTTCTAGTTGCATTTTTATCAGACAGAATCAGTGGCTTATTAAAGTAAAACCTGAAATAAAACCTCTGGGAACTTTACAGGAGGACAGAGATTTCACAGGGAGACTTGGGGCTAATTACAGTCTTGTAAAAAAAAAAAACAAAATGTAAAAAAAATTATTTAAGGTCGGCACGGTGGTGAAGTTGCAGTCAAGCAGTCAAGCAGTCAAGCAGTGCCCAGCGAGGTCATTTCTGTGTGGAGTTCACATGTTCACCCCAAGCTTGCATGGTTTCCTCAGGGTGTTCCGGTTTCCTCTCACAGTCCAGTGAAATGCACATTACGCTAAGTGGTTGTTCCAAATTGCCCGTAGGTGTGAGTGCGAATGGTTGTGTTTGTGTGTTGGCGGTGCGATGGTCAGCTGTTCAGTTTGTACCCCGCCTTCTCCCAGCCTGAGATCGACTCCAGTCTCCCCGCGACCCTGATATGATTAAGCGCGACGGAAAATGAGTGAGAATTGTGTGTATTGGCCCTGCGCTGGACCGGCGAGCTGTTCAGGGTGTACTCTTTTCCCTTTGCCCAGATTTGGCTGAGACCCGAGTTATATGCACAAGTGTTGGTATTAAAGTGGCTAGAATGGCTTTGTAGGATTGGTGTAATTTGGTGATGTGAAGAAAAGCCTTCCTTTCTTTTTCTTCTTATATTATTGTTGTATAAACCTGAGGATATATAAATGAAGTGTAGATTAAATTAAAGAAGGAGTTCATATTTTTGCTTTTCTTCCTCTTGCTGCTCCCAGCTCCTCCTGGTGCTCTGAGTTTAAATTAAGCGACTGAATTTAAGGTTGTTCTCGTTGCGTTTGCTGAAAGCGGGTGACACTTTTGCTCTTTTCACTGGCCATAAGCTCAGCTGACTGTAAATAAACCTTTCTGTACTCGCCGCCTGCTCCAGGCTCTACATCAGGAGTCTGAACAATACGCTCCGTCGCCAGTTACCTTTCATTATAGATGAAGCAGCATTAAATTTTATGTATTTATGGCAGCCTTTGATTAACGTCCTTCCAACTCAGTAGTATAATATCTTTTCACTCTGGACATCAAAATTTCATTAGCAAACCCATGAATTTGTTTTTGGCTCCAAATCTTTTTCCCTCCTTCTCACAGTTATTGATTTGTATATCTTGGATTCAGGGGGAAAACAACAATAACTTAATGTATTGATTGCTCCCTTTAGTCATATACCACGTGACTCTGATATTGATATTTGTTCTGAGGGATTTATATTCCGGGGTGACATTTAAATTACAGTACAGAGAGCTCTGTGTAACTGTTAGCACAAGCACTGCATAATGTATAATGTGTTATTTATTTAGGCTGAAATTTGGATGGAAATGGCGGAGCATGTTAACAATACAACAGAATTCCTTTCAAGTGTGGAAACGCTTTACACTGCGCCACGCTCTTGACCTCGTGACGTAACATATGAGAAATATTTCCATTTGTTATCATTTCTCGTGGCCAGTGTGTCTCATTGGAAGGGAAATCTAACTGATCTATCGATCGGAAAATATTTTCCCTCGGCAAGAGACTGGAATGATATAACTGAATATACTGATACGTCTCAGTGCTCTGAGAAGAGACAGATCACAAACGGCAGGGTTTTGGGTGCCCAAGGCTCATGGGTGCACTTCGCAGTGAAGGTTCTACCTTCAAAACCAATAGAGAGGATACTGAGGTGACAGGAAATATGAATGACTCTTAGAGAAAGAATGTGTCACACACCGTGCTTCACACTCTGCTGCGTATGGGGCTTTGTAGCTCATGAAAAATAGCTCAGGGGTTGTCCTGGCCTCCGGTTTCCCAGATCTCATTCGGATCCGATCTGTGCGATGTGCTGGAACAACAAGTAACTCCACCCCCTTAGAGTCTCCACCAGCAGCTTACAGGACTTAAAGGACCTGTTTCTTCCTAATGAGGTCTTGTGGTATATTTTGGCTCATCAATGCGTTCATTCATTCATTTGCCGAACCACGTAATCCTGCTAGGGTCACATGGAGGCTGGAGCCTATTTCAGCCAATTCTGGGCGAAGGATAGCCGGCTCGCCAATCCATCGCAGGGCCAACTCAGTACGCAATCACGGTCAGCTGTTCAGGTTGTACCCCGCCTTCGCCCAGCCTGAGAAGGCTCCAGCCTCCCCGCAACCCTAAAATGATAAAGCGGTTCGTAAAATGAGTAAGAGCGACTTAATAGACCAATATCCTTCCCGCTTGGTTTCTTTCAGATGCTTACACCAACAACGAGGTGGTCTACATCTGGACTGCAGAAAATGAGAAGTCCGTGTCTGTGGCTCCAGACGGCTCCCGTCTCAACCAGTACGACCTGCTGGGGCACGACATCGGGAAGGAGACCATCAGCTCCAGCACAGGTAACAAGTGACAAGCGGAAACGGATAATCCGAATCGGCTCATAGAAAGAAGGCGTTAACCAAATGACATCACACGTTCACACGTGGTCTAAACCAGACGTAGACGTTTTATTCTCATTGTGAACTTCTACAGTTCCTCGTCATCACATACGTTACTCAAGTCCATCATCATTTTCGAACAGACGCCCCGTGGAACTTTCTGGAAAACTTTCGACTAAACGTCATCACACAATCTGTAATTGCCACCTGGTATCATGTACACCATGACAGGACATGTTAATGTTTATAAAAAATGAAGTCCTGAATATTTTCGGAGATGCCAGCAGAGATATACTACCCTTTGGATATGATAATATTTATTAGATATAAATCAATATTTTTCTGGTGTGAATTTACACTAATAAAAATATCATGTTTTATTGGGTCTTTATTCAGTAAGACAGGGCTGAGTTCGAGCTGCTGGAGCAAACACTGACAATAAATAAGTAAACAGAAAAACAAATAAATAAATAAGGGATTTGCTGGAGGGGTGAAATCTGTACCTGCTATTCATATCTGTATTTATATTCACATCACACATGAGCACGTCTTTCCAATCAGATTCATGTGTTCATATTCAGTTCTTGTCATGACCTATAAACATGTTTTAAGTGTTAAAGGTCATCTCTTAACCAGAGGAAGTCGATTCACCTTAAAAAAAAACAACAACAAACAAGTTTTATTCATAAATCTGTGTTGAACTGAAAGAATTTTTTATAACTGAGCAGAATTTTTTATAGTTTATGAACAGTGACACAACCTGCCTGAATAATCTTTCTGTACATTTCCTTTGTGTGTGTGTGTGTGTGTGTGTGTGTGTGTGTGTGTGTGTGTGTGTGTGTGCGCCCAGCATACGCTTACAAATTCCATTTGTGTCTGTTTGTTTAAAGTAATTTATCTCGCCTGCTTTGCAAGCACTGAGTTCATCGATTGCTTTCTGCCGCAGTTATTGGGGCCACTGCAGCCCGGGCGAAGAGTGAAGGGCTTGTTGATTGTGTTTCTGTGAGCTTTTTGTGCTAGAAATGTGTATTTTTAGTTCTTTTCACTGAGCATCAGAATGAATGTGTCAAAAGAAACGTTCTAATGGTTTCCGGTCAAATCAAAACATTTCCCCGGTTTTGTCATATAGAGAGTATCGGGCTGGATGTAGTTCTGACTTGGTTTCAGACGAATCTCTCACTCAGATCTCAGACTTTCTTTATCCGTTTTGAGGACACAGAGTCTTGAAAGTGTCCACTCAAAAAGGAAAAAAAAAAAAAAAAAAAGTAAACAGCGGCTGATGCCCAGAGCAGTGCGGTTTTATCAAAGAGCACATGCTCTGACTTGAGATTGAGCTGCTCATAAATTTTTTAAGTAAAAGGCTAAATATTCGCCCAACCTTCTGAATCTCTAATGTGGAAAAGAACCGAGCAGATACAAACCGTTGCAGTTGGATGGGAGGAAGGTGGTGTCTGCTCCTGCCTTATTTAAAACCAATCCTTAGATTTACGTGAATTGCCAACAAATTATATCCAGCCTTCTGGTGTGGATGATTATTCCTTTATATAATCTGAAATTCTAATTCCTAAATTTCTCAGATAAGCTTGTGTGATATTTTTTTCCCCTCCCTTTACATACAGAACCGATGGCCTCAAAAAAAAAAAAAGAAAAGCAGTAAAATGTGCATTTCTAGCATTTCAGCTGTAAAGAGACTGATGGAGGCTGATAAGTGTTAGATTCGACACGTCACAGTAGAATTATTTCATTATTTTGTTTTGTCTTGTGTAAACCGTTTTTTTCTGTCAAAATCTTTAGTGTCACCTTTAATGAACACAGTAGATTGATATTAGTATATATATATATATATATATATATATATATATATATATATATATATATATATATAGATATATATATGAATGGTATGATCTGATTGGCCCATATTTAAATACAAACTATAAAAATCGAATATTTGAGTTTCCTGTCTTTTGTATTTCTGTGTAGTATTTGCTAAAACTCTTAAAGATAGTTAAAGAGCCTCCCTGACACCTGCTCATGTGTGTGCTCGGAGCTCATCTGCTTCCCTCATGACTGAAAAAATGTAGGGAATAAACCATAACAGTGGAACAAACAGTGATAGATTTTTTTTTATATAAATGAACCCAAAACATTTTCCGTTTTTCTAGAAGCAAGGAAGAGAGCCTGGAGAAAAGTAGGTGGGGCTTCCAGGAAGTGTCGGATAATATCGGCACGTTCACAACACCCCTGATCAGATAATTCCAGACTGATTGGTGGATTGGATCATTTCCTGTTTTATTAGTGAGAGATAAAGACGTTTGAGTGAAAAAATCGTACTAGCAAACACTGATGTTGAACTGCGGAGAGTAAAGGTTGGCAGGTCTCGGAATATTATGGAAGAGATTTGAAATAGATATTACAATTTTAATTGTGTTGTAGATTCATTATAGGTGATAAAATCATTATATCACACAAACCTACGCCCTGACACGCCCTTTAGTTCTCTACATTTTTTACACTTCAGTTCATTGTGACTTGGACGAAACAAGCACTGAAGACTCAGCACTGTGCGGTAGTGAGGCTTTATTCTGAATCAGGGGGTACGAAGGAGAGGAACAGCAGTGTTTAAATTACCACCAGTCTAAATCGGCTGTGATGATGGGGGTGCTTTGCATTGACTTGCCTGTGGACCGGTTTTACAGTCTTCCTTGGCACAGCTGGGAAAGATAAATGGACCTTTCAGTTTCTTGTCAAGGACAAGGAACATTTGTTATTCTCTGTTTAATTGTCTCTCGTCTTCAAGTGTGGAAGGAGGAGGGTTATGAGGACATGTTCGCAAGCTGAATTTCCACCTCTGATTGTGTTCAAACCTCAGAGGACGGAGATACCATCGTTAAACAGAGAAGCTGGGACATTTTCCAACAGAGTGTACTGAAAGTAATATATCAGTCACATATCTTATAGGTTTAAACATAAATACCTTACATATTTATATTTTTAATGAGTAGGCAGCAAATTTTGCATACCTGTTTAAAATGTAGCCTCAGCACAATAAACTGAACTCTATATATCACACTTTTGTTCCCTCCCGAGAAGCTCATCACGAAGATGAATCTTAGCCCACACGTTTCTGAGATCATTATTAACTCAAGGCGATATTTTAACTGATGAACACAAACCGACCACAAGTTTGTCATGACCTTCATGACTAGCTAGCTCTAGCTAAGCAATCGGTCATGACAGAAATGTTCTGCTATTTAGAGTACATTCACACAAACCGGGATTCGGTGTTGTTGGATTGTGAGTGTTTGAAAACCTTTTTGGAAAAAAGACAAAGACTGATCAGCAACAAACAGTTTTAACCAACGAGCTAATTTATTAAGTTTACATAAAAAATTGTACTAGCTATTGAATTAAAAAGCTACGTAATATGCAAAGCTCAGTTATATAGCGAATGTACAAAACTTCAACGACCTAACAACCTGAATGACTACTACTCAAATATACAAAACTTTACTAACTAGCTATCTTTTTAACCATTGTACAAAATCTAAGTAAACAATCTGAGTAGATAATAATAATTCTTCCAGGGTAGTAGTTACAGTAAAACGGTAGCTCGCTTCAAGGAAGTATTTTACTGCGAGTCTGTGCTGTGATGTAGAAGCTCATAGGCTCTCGGTTCCCTGCAGAAAATACTGCATCTGTATTAACTTTTATAAATAAGTCCTGAATTTTTCAGCAAGTGAGTGTCATTTGTATGTGACATGAGCCTCATTAATAATACATTACATTCCTTTTTTCTCTCTTCTCTGTGTCTTTTCTTTTTTCCTACAGGAGAATATGTAGTGATGACAACACATTTTCATCTCAAAAGGAAAATCGGCTATTTTGTTATTCAGACGTATTTACCCTGCATCATGACAGTCATCCTTTCCCAGGTCTCGTTCTGGCTCAACCGGGAGTCAGTGCCAGCGCGTACCGTCTTTGGTGAGTCTACCTTAATCATTTCATTAAACGTGAAATTTAACATTTAAGGTAGAGCTGACACCTGCCCCATACCCAGTATCAGTATAAGCCAAACCAGCAGAAAAGAAAAAAGGGTGTACCACATATCTGGGTAAATATAACCAGCATCAGATACCGGAACAGTTGACAAAAATTGGAATTTGGTTTGGAAAAGAAATTCCTTTTTACAACAGGAAACATTTATATACTGCACTGCAAATATACATAAGTCACTATTATGTGAAAAAGTTTACCTGTGAAGATAAAAAAAAAAAAGATATATATTTATTTATACCTTATTAGTTTGGATTTGAATAACCAATTGCAAAATTACTGCAGGGGTTAATGTTTTAGCTGGCAAGAAATTCTTTTAACCCAAACTGATGCAGTGAGTAGCTTCTTATTTTTAAAACACCATGTGGAAACAAGTATCCTGCGGTCATGGAAAAGATGCCACTGCACTTCAGAAGTTCAAATTATCGTGGCTGCACCAAGCAAATAAAACCTCTGAAATTACTAAAATTGGGTTAAGGACTGTCCAATACATTAAAAACACCTGAAAGGGTCGTAACTCAACTTCACACAAGAAATGTGGTCAGAAAAATTTCGGCGCGACGGGCATGTCGGAGTAAGAAGGGAAGTGAACTGTACGGGCTTCTCGAGGCCGTGTTATGATCTGGGTTTGTCTCAGTCAAGGCTCAGCAACACTATGGCAATAAAATTCAGTTGATAATCTGAATGTACTGAATGACCAGGTTATCACATTAATGGACTTAGTATTCCTTGATGGCACAGATATAAAACTCCAGGTTAAATTGAAATTGGGAATCAAATTGGTGCCACAGAGACTTAAACTTGACTCCAGTGAAACTCAATCCTCGGAAAAAAAACATTAAAGAAACCTCTGGACAGGAATAAATATGTTATGCAAGGTTGTCAAAACGATGTCACTGCGAATGTTCACTGTAATCAAAGCTAAAGGGGTGCAACCTTATGATAACGTGTATACAGCAAAATATAGCACATGTCTAATCAGTATCTGTATGTGTATTGGAAAATCTAAGAAAACTTTAGTTTTTGTTTGTTTGTTTTTTTCATTCCACCCCCTCTCTATCCATCACAAGCTGCCTTTGACAACCGCGCACCAGGGATGGTATTAAAAAGTTCTGCTTGGAGTGAAAGAAAGTTGGTGTAAACCGCTGACTGGACAGGACGATGGTCATGGCAGTGATGGATTCATCTTTGAAAGTTAGCAGAGACCAATAGCCTGACCTATAATTACTGCAATCGCCACAGAGGCACCTAATTAATTACAGATTAGCCGGATGCAAACTTGGTGTGAGGTGACGTTAAAGGTAAAAAAAAAAAAAAGTGAGGCAGATGCGCTTCCTCGGGGGAAATCTGGAGTACAGGAGATAAACCCACAAGCAGCAAGATATTGGCTCAGACTGGCAGGCGGTTTAAACCAGCTGGAGTTAAAGAATTATTATTATTGAGTTTATTGAGCTTGAGTCAACTTTGGTCTGGTATTGTTGATGGGTTTTCTCATGCCCGAGGCAGGATGTAAAGGGAAGGTCATTCTGCCTTGCATTGCTCGGTTTCAGGCATGTTATCTTTTTTTTCGTAGCCGTATTACGGTGGAGGGAAAGAAATGACCCAGGAAAAATGTTTCCAGATCTGAAATCAGCACTGACATTGATAAAAGAGTTTTACAGAACTTTAACAATACTTACAACAAACCTGTAGCATTTAAACGAGAAAAACGTAGCCGTTCCGGTCAGTTAAGTAAACAGCAGTCACTTTATCACACTTTATTTTTTTGCGATTTGCTCTCCTACATTTTATACTATATGTACAAAAGTAGGTGTTGACGATCAAAGCCTTGTGTATTTATTTAAAATCTCATTTCAGATTTAATCTGCTGTGTTTACTCTTATAATGAACTCCACTTTTCTGGGAAGGATTTTGGGGCGTGGCTGTGGGGATTTTGGGGCGTGGTTTTAGTGAGGAGGTCAGGCACCGATGTGAGGATGTCCAGGAGCTCAGGGTCCTCTGCAGGACACTCAGATCACTTACTTAAAATCTCGCTTTGTGCTTTGGAGCTCACTTTGTGTGCATGGATCGCATCGTCGTACTGAAACAGTGTTTGTTTTTTTTTCCCCAAAGAAGGAAAATTATAATGTTTCATCTTCTTCAGGAATAAAATCCCCAGAAATATAATCTTCATTTTTTTGACAGCTGTACCACAGTTCCACATGTTAACGGCGGATTGGCTGCCCATCAGTTATGCCATGATATCTGAGTCATGAGTAACGCAGTGTGGTCATAGATATGGTTGCATATAGCTGATGGATGCTACACGGTCAGGTCATTTTGCGGCGAAAGTATTTGTGATTTTACTTCTTTGTTTTCTAAAGTCACGACTTTCTTTCCCTACAGACTTCCTCCGACCTCACTTTGCACAAGCTGACCTTGTCACCAGTCCAGACAATGTACACTTAAGATGAGCTATTTTAGGCTTGAGTTTGCCTCATCTGGAATTACAGCATCCTTTGCTAAAGCGTTTATTTTTAATCATAGTACATCAGATCTTATTAAGAAAATTGCCAGATATCACCACAAGGCAACAGACAAATGGCAGCCATGTCATCTGGTATATCCAGCCTTAATTCAGTGGCACAACCACAGTGGACTGGTGTCAGCATACACTGACATGAAGAATCGGTAGTTCAATATTCACCAATCTCAACATTTCCACTGATATTTTTTCAGATTTTACAGGACAGAGTAGATGTTTTATAGCCGTCTTAGCCGAGACAGTTTATAATAAAAGAAGTGAAATTTCACACGATGACGACTCAGACACTCTTTCTCTTACTCTGAAAACTTGTCGACTAGCTCAGCTGTCCATGTGACTGCATGACTGACTGTATCTGTCAAAATGATGAATCACTCGTCAGACACTGCGTCATGACATCACATTCCCAAACCTCAAACTTACTGCTAAAATATTAATTGTCATGTGAGCGGACAAAAGTCCATCATCGCATATTCGCAGATCTTCGGCTATGCCCTAGCAAGCTGACAGCTAGTATAGATGATCTGCTCGCCTCCAGTCTGGAGATCCTAATGAGGTGCAGAGAACAAACTTATTAGTATTCTGCAGGAATTGCAGTACCAGTGTCTGCAGACGTGATGAAGCAGCGTGTCTGTCCGCTTCGGGCTGCAGGTCAGACTGGGAGAAGGCTGTGTGTTAAATAGAGTGTTCTTTAAACTGCCTGGAGGTCACGTACATCACGTTACCCACTCCTTACTTTAAAAACTGCTGTATATCTTTACTGTATATCTTCTGCGATACAATGATTTAATCATTTCAACACGATATTACACTGCAAATATCTAGTTTATGCTGACTGTATTATATTACACATTTTTTAGCGGAGCAGTAAGCTAATTTACCATCGGAGAACACTCGTACAAGTTATCCGTCTAAAATACACCAACATAATCTCTCTTCACTGAAGCCGGAGACTATAGAGTCGGAGAAGGATTTGAGCGAGCGTTTTATACTCTCTGATAATAACTGGTGCTGCCTAGAGGCTCCGCCCCCTCCCCTCAATCTCTCATGCTCCCAGGAGCCGGGTTTGCCGAATTTGACCAGTATATAGTTGATATAAATAAATTTATTACTCAGAGATGTTACTAGATAAGTTTTGTCTTAAAATGGTTGGAAATGGGCTTTGGCCTTTGACAGCGCTACGAAAAATAATGTTAATAGTGACGGTAGAGGTTGCAATAGCTAATAATAGAAACTGCTAATAAAAATATTAGGCTTTATGGCCTATGCTCCTCTAATGGTGGTGCCCAGAGAAACTCTTTACAGTACACTACCCTGCTGGATGCCTGTCATAACCTGGGTTTAAATGTGCATACCTTTATCATTAGTTTGTGGAAATGTGAGAAACCGTGGGATTAAAATGTCCCTGCTTGAATCGTACTTATTAACCAGACTGATTGTTCTGACCCTCTACAGTCTTCTGGTCGTATCATTCATGTATACATTATATCATTATGTCATGCAGAGTACAGCAGTGAAGCTTTTTCAAACAATCAAATAAAGAAGTTAAAGTATTTTTTGACCCAGTAAGGTAGAATGTATATCAGATCCCCATCCTGCTTTAGTTTCACTTCCAAATCGATCCTAAAAAGAATAGACTGGTTCGTTTGGGGCAAAATCAGTTTAACATCGGAGGGTTTCGGTGAGCAAAACAGGCAGCAGGTATTTCTTTTATTATTCATCATTCTGAATTTGTCGGGTTCGTTTGTTCTTTTGGCCATAAAGAAATATATGACATGTAGTTGCAAAGAGAGTGATAAGTGGTAGTTCAAATGTTTTTTTTTTCCTTTTGATTACAGTGAGCATTTGATTAAATTCTCATGCTGTGACAGATTATCATATTACTGTAGATTCACCATCCAGCTGAGTTTCAACATCATCTCTGCCCTGAACTGTTCTCTCTGCTCAAACCTGAAATGATGGAGATGCTTGTTTTTTTGTTTGGGTTTTTTTTTTTGTTGTTGTTGTTGTTTTTGGATGGCAGGGTATTGGTTTTTCAATGATTAACTCATTTTTCAGGATTTTTTTTTAATGTAAAGTCACAAGGAGGGGAAAATCAATATCGTACAAGACTACCTCCTTCCCATTCCATTTATCTTCTTTTTCAGGTGTCCGTCTGGTCGCCCAGAGATTTGACAGCGAATGTGTCCCTCATGTCCTCTCCGCGCTGTTTATTATTATCCGTTTAATCTGAATTGTCAGAATATCTTATTGTTCAAATAGCTCACTTTAAAATAAAAGCCAAACATCATGTTCACATTTTTTAGTCCCTTGCTACCACTCCAAAAACCCCACTTAGCGGTGGAGATTTAATTAATCGTTCACGCCCTGGAAGGCTGCCAGCTTCTTGAATCCCCCTGTGATGGGCCTGACTCTGTATTTCATGCGGATAATCCTGTTTTAGAATTTTCATGGCAGCTTGTGTATAATGTATGATTTATGGTTTCAGAGAACAATCCAAACAATTGTCCACTGTTTTCTCTGACATGACAGCGTCTCCAGGGACACTCCGCGCTAATGCCCCTATGCTTGATGGAGATAAAAAAATGTATTTGTTAATAAAATAAATATAATCACACACTAAGTTTTTCCTGAAATCTTCTGCACTTTGCGATAGAGGACAAAGACGTCCACTCCCTGGAAGGCAGCACAATGTCTTTGTTTTTAGTCTTGTGCCAGTGAGGCAGGTGGTAGCAGACCGACTGGAATGATCTTTTACATCTGCTTTAATGGGCACCGATCCTGAGCTGCTCCCTCATTTCACTCCCGATATTCCATTCTCAGTGCAGAAAGCGTTGGGTCACCACACAGTGACCTATGAAAAATTCTGATTTCCCACTGTGATTCATTTATTTTCTACCCCTTCTTTTGTTGTAACTCAGATACACATAGTCTCCCCGGCCCCATAAGGAAGCCATACAGTACACAGTAAACCCTAGACTCTCAGTTTATGCATTCAAGAAGCTCATGGATTTAATAGATTTCATTTCAAGCTTTAACAGTTTGTTAATATTTCCCGCCACCAATGACAGTGGGGGTTTTCTCAGAGTCGATGTCGACTTAGGCAAAACCTGTGGAAAGATTTGCAGTCTTTAAAATCGTGTCATGGCCTCAGGGTCTTCCAGGAGAGCGTTCACTTTTCTTCCTTTTTAAATTTCCCAGCCACTAACAAGAACGAATGTCTTTGCCCTTCGAGTTCAGATGCATTCTTGCTCTTCTTTAGAGTGGCACTCAACACACCTGATGTCACCTCAATTTTTCACTCATTTTTTTCCCTTCCTTTTCTTTTTTTTCCCTTTTTTCCATGCCCTTCAAAACACTATTTTAATACATCTGCTTGTGAATGGCGATCTTCCCATTTCTGTACTGGCACCACAGGTGTCCTGACAGATGGCGAGAGACTCCATGTGTACTCTATGGCAGCACTGCCATTTTATCAATACTCCGATTATTTCGCTCCAGTGGTCTATTTAAAATGGTAAGAGAACAAATATTGTCATGACCATGTGGGCTTCCTTGGTGCTATACTGCCACGACAGGTTTATGATTTCTCCTCTGATACAAGCTCGTATCATACCAAGGTTTATACCACAGCAGGGTTGAATTCTTGTATCTGATTGGCCTGAAGGTCTCCATTATTATTATTATTATTCATTCATTCATTTTCTAAGTCGCTTAATCCTAATTAGGGTCGCGGGGAGGCTGGCGCCCATCTCAGGCGACCCTGGGTGAGGGTGCAGTACACCCTGGACAGCTCACCAGGCCATTGCAGGGCAACACACACACACACACACACACACACACACACACACACACACACACACACACACAAAACCATTCATACATCTAGTTGCGATTTGGAGTTGCAGTTTAACATCAGAGTACATTATTTTACCGTATTACTCAATAATACTTGTGTTCTTCTGCTTAATAAAAGCCGCAAATCTGAGCCTACTAGGCAGCGGCAGCCTGAACACTTCAGTAATAATGTTAATGCTGATAAACTTTCTCCCTCCTTCAGGAGTCACCACTGTTCTGACTATGACCACATTAAGCATCAGTGCCAGAAACTCTCTACCCAAAGTGGCCTACGCTACAGCTATGGACTGGTTCATGGCCGTGTGCTACGCCTTCGTCTTCTCCGCTCTCATCGAGTTTGCAACCGTCAACTATTTTACTAAGCGCAGCTGGGCCTGGGATGGTCAGAAGGAGAGTCAGGACATGAGGGTAAGCAGGACTATCATCACTCTAAACATCCTAAACAGGGATGCGTCATACTGCCAGAAAAAGGCCTGCAATTTACCCAGGTCTATACCCCACGCTGGTGTATTACATTACGATTGTTAAAGCTCTCAGGGAGCTGTTAGTTACATAATTAAGCTCCACAGGAAGGGACTTATAACTCAGTCATGTTTACATCAATGTAAAATTAACATTTAAAATTCATCTCTGCGTTAAAGATACAAATAATATTAATAAAAGGAAAGGCAGGTTTATTAATGGACATTTAAAACCCATTTTTGTACACTGTGGTAATGTTAGGTGCTTTAGTTCGGAGAAAAGATAATAAAAGTTATTAAAAAAAAAAAAAGAAAGAAAGAACAGCACTGAATAATAAAATGAATTAAAATAAGATTTAAAAGACTTATTAAAAGAGCATTTCTAAAAATGAAGTGCAAGCCTTAAAAAGCATGAAGGCTTGTAATGTTTTAAATTTGGATCCGTACAGTAAATGGCTGCATTAGGTGCATAATTAAGATATTCAACGAGTCACTTCACGTTGTTTATAGCATTAAACCTCAGTGCTTCAGTTTTTGGTTCTACCTAGCTGGTGTGTGCCCTATGGATCAGAGAGACCTGCTGGGTTTATATTCTTTAAGCATTTTAGAAGCAAATTCTTTCTGTAAATACACTGTATGATTTATTAACTAATAGCCGCACTTTAAATCTCATTCTCTTACTAATCCATTACTCAGAGAGGCAAACTGTAGCCCAAAGTCGTAGCTGGGTATTTATTTATTTATTGTTTGTTTGTTTGTTTGTTTGTTTATTTATTTGTTTGTTTATTTATAAAGAATGGGTTTCTTTATATATTGTTATAAGTCGGAGACAGGCTACAAACAACTCAGAAAGGTGTGCTTTTATTTTCTTACTTTCACACACACACACATATACTTTCTTATCTCTCCCTTTGGTTACAGGGTCCTAAATACACTAAACGGTCAAAAAAATAAACTCAGGTGAGAATCATTCCATGCTGCCTGCTGGTTCTGCCCACGACCACGCCCTCAGTATTCTATCAGTAACGCCATTCTTCTGAAAGATTTTAGGACTATCAGAAAAAGTGCTATGCAGTTTTCCAGCCTGTCTAGAAGTATTTTATGATCTAGAGGGTCATCTACAGCACTCAAGGTCTCGTAATGCCAGAACTGATGTTGATCTCGTTCGTCTTAACACCTGTAGAATATGTGTAGTCTCGGTACTGTGCACTCAGACTCAGACTTTAAGGTAAGTTAAGGTAAGGCCACCTTCAGTGTTGTTATTTTGTTCAATGTTATAGTTCAGTGACTTTTAAAATTTTAAAAACAAGTCTTTATCTCAAAAAGACAAAAATGTCTTTGACACATAGAGGTAAAGACTTGTAGCTGTCAAACTCTGTACAATACAAATCTCGGGCATAAGTCAGCATCCTCAAAAAGAAGAAAAAAGTCAGGATTGTAATTTTTTAGAGCGATTGCTCCATCTCAGAAATCCAGTCCCCCTGTTCATTTCTTCACAAATGCCTTTTTTGCTCACTCCGGCATATTGCCTCTTTCTGTCCCTCACCTGATAACCACTGAAATATGGTGCACTCACAGCCAATGACTGGGAAACACGCGAAAGAAAGCTTAGTGCGGATGCCATATTGTTTTCAGGACGAGGAGTTATTGCTGATCTAAATTTCCATTCTCCCATAGTCATCCTTGCGTTATCTGTTAAGAAGGGCGTTATTTATTCATTAGCAGTTTTTCAGTGGCTGTTCATTAGATGGAACAGAAAAGTGGAGTCTCAGGAGAAAAAGGTGCAGGAATTGGGTAAAAAAAATATCGACACAGGAGGAAAAATTGTGGCTGGCAGTTGTATAAGGAGCTGGTTTATGATCTCATGAGTTTGTGAATGAAAGGTGAGTATTTAAACAGCTCCTAACGCTAAGCTCTGCTTTTGCAAAGTTCTTTAAATGAAGTTTTTATAATTTTTTTTTATCAGTATTATGCTCTTCAATCAGATTTTACATTCATATATTCATACAGAGCACATCTCATTAACATAGCAAAATGCAGAGAGGAATTGTAATGCTCAGACCCAGCCTCATTACTTTAACTGACGTTATAATGTTAAAACTTGCTCCATAAAATGCTATTAATAATAATAATAATAATAAATATATCTACAAATTAAATCTTCATCCTCTTCCATTAAATCTGGATCTTGTGCCTGTTCTATTCAGATCATTTGAAAAACAATTTCTAACAAAATAAATCCAGAGCAAACAATACTGTTTTGCAATTTAAACCCTGAAGGTTTGAGGAAGAAAGAAAGTAACATGGGATTATGCAGGCGTTACACCTACAACATATTTTCTCTCTCTCTCTCTCTCTCTCTCTCTCTCTCTCTCTCTCTCTCTCTCTCTCTCTCTCTCTCTCTCTCTCT